>JALBYZ010000408.1:0-29293 GCA_038050575.1 Globisporangium mamillatum | reverse complement strand
GCCGCGCGTCCGACTTGTCGCTCGTTCTCAAGCAGGGGATCTCGATAAACTCCGGCGATGTCCTCTTCCTCCGGCTGATTCGCGTGAAGACCTCGGAGGAGCAAGGGTTCTCCGGCTGAGGGGATGAAATGGAACATGGCTGCGGACAAGAATTGGAGAAAGTTCTTCTACATTGACAAATTTGAGACCGCGGGTCGCGAATTTGGTGGAGAGATCGTGATGGACGGCAAAGCAGTCAACATCACGTTTCGCAAGCCCAAGAAACCAAAACCTCATTTCAAGCTGGCTGATGTCAAGGAACGGCACTTCGACGTAGTGTGGGGCCTGAATCCCGGTCGGAGGGATCTGTTTGTCGCGACCAGCTCAACGGGCGAGACCATTCACTGTTACGCGAAAGAGTTCTACCGCGACGCCACGTACACGAAGAGCAACGCGAACATCCGCCACTGGCAGGACCACAATGTGGAAGTTCTGGAAGCAATCCTTAACATGTCCGCCAAGAAGACCGCGCCTCTGGAGAAGCGGAAGGGGTACGTGCAGCTCATGATCCCGCGGTTCGACTTGTTGCTGGAATTCTCCATTCGCAAGAAGTTTTGCGACCTCAAATTCCGGTGGTACTGCATGGCGCGCAAGAAGTTTTACCAGCTCTGCCAAAAGTTCATCAGGGACGACGGGAGCAGGGTGGCGGTCGGATACGGAGACTGGAGCACGGAAGACATTGGCGGGTCCATCAAGAAGACGGTGTGCGTTCCGGTCAAGCGTCTGGGACACGAGCTGTGTAAGTTCGTTGCGGTCGTCCCGGCTAACGAGTATCGCACGAGCAAGGTGCACCATGGGTGCTCGAGGACAGGCGCTCATGAGCTCAGGAACATGTACCAGAAGCGCGAGTGCAAGGACGGCGCGAAGCGCACGTTGAAGGTTCACAGTATACTTCATTGCGACAACAATGGCGGCTGTGGTATGGCGGTGAACCACGGCGTGAACGCCTCGAAAAGCACCCTCGAGATCTTCCAGTACCAACTGCAGGGCCAAAAAGGTCGGTCATGGGCTT
Organism: Globisporangium mamillatum; assembly: GCA_038050575.1. Taxonomy (NCBI): domain Eukaryota; phylum Oomycota; class Peronosporomycetes; order Pythiales; family Pythiaceae; genus Globisporangium; species Globisporangium mamillatum. Next base: position 28,242 of record JALBYZ010000408.1, on the reverse strand, counting down.
TCGCGCGAACATGGCGAGCGCAGGGGATGATAAAAGATGACAAGCTGATTGAGTATTGAGGTGAGTAGCCTCAATTGCTCTATCATCGCTGGTTCCGCTCCCGCTCGAGCTGAGGATGTCGGATTTAGCCAGCACCGTTACTAGTCTAATATATATACAAATGATTGAATTCTTCGCTTCAACGCGAAGTGAGCTAGCAGGTACGATAGCACCTCGTACGCAAACGCTGGAGTCAGCTGTCAATTGGATACTTCCGCTTACGAGAGCGCTTTCCTCGCTTATGGAGCTTCTTCGACAGTGACTTCGAGCGTCGCAGTGCTGCCGTCTGGTGCGTGACTCGTCGCTTTGAAATCCTCGCCCACCACCGACACGGACGAGCCGAAGCTGCCGCACCACGGCTGCGACCATTCGATCTTGACCTCCGCGCCGTTGATGGCGTACTGCATGTGCCCAGCGGAGACCGAGGCGGACGCATCACGCTTCACATGGAACGCGCCGGCGCTGTTGTTTACGTCGATGGTGTCCAGGAAGTACACAAACGCGTTGCCCGATCTCTTCCCGCTCTCAATGTGAAGCTCCGTTCACTTTAGGGTAAACTGCGTCCGGTTCGTGATGACAAACTTCACGGAGATGTCGTTGCCGTATTCCAACTTCAGTTGATCAACTTTCGTCTTTACAGCATCGAGACGCATCGCTATCAGCGCCTGCTGCTGCTTGTTGTAGAGTTCCCGCTGGTCTCTGATAGCATTGTCATGTTCAGCCTTCACGGCTTTCGCAACGCGCTTGAACTCCGCTTTCATGGCTTCCGCAGCTCTCTTGTGCTCAGCGCACATGTCCTCCATAATCGTGATCTGGGCATCGATCACATCATGGTGGCGCTTGAAAGACATGAGGCGAACCGCACGCTGGCGACCGTCATCTTGAGAAGCTGCTCGCACAGTTGTTGGACTTCTTGCTCGTTCGTACAGATCTCCGACACGTCGTAGGACAGGCTAACCACAATCGGAGGCGCTTCGGCCACAAACGCGTGGAACTCTTGAGGTAACGGGACGATGGTATTCGCTTCCTCGTCGATCTTCTTCATGAAGAAGACGTGGATTGTCCGAAAGTCGCCGGCGTTCATGTTCATGAGCACGTCAATGAGGGCGTTCTCGTCGAACTACGGTTTTCCCTTGACGAGCTTGCTGTAGGTCTTTGCAGACACCTGGTTCATGATGATCGAGAACGACAGGTTCGAGATGTTGACGCTCTTCATCACCCGCTGGACGGTCACCGAGTCCTCTTCCACGACGCGTCCGTTGTGGAGGCGGGTCATGAAGAAAATCTTGCGGCTCCTTCATTCTTGATAGTGCAGTCTTGATAGTCTAGGCTGCGACATCCTGGAGCTTCTGGTCGGTCCTTTAGACGAGGCAATAGGTACATAGAACTCTGGTATTGCCTAGTCCTCCAACCTGTGTATTTTGCAGCGCTCACCTTTCTTCGCGGTGCATTATCTGTTGGAAATAGATGCGCAGCCCGACTGAGTGAAGAGTTTGCTGAACGCAGGTTCATCCAAACTTGGCTCGCCAGCTTCCATGCTCCAAGTTCATTGTTTGCAGTGCTTCCATTCTGGCTCATCCTTCCATTGTTTGGCTCGTTAAAATCCGCTGCGTTCTCGTGAGAAACCAATGTGTAAATGGTTTTAAGAGGGTATTTGATTTGGCGCCGTTTGCACTACTACCTCAAAACTCACAAAAACGACACATGGCCACATGATTGTTTGCTGCTCGCATCACCCTCTTTGTAACTAACTGTATTAAATGGCACTCAAGCAGGAAGAGCTCCACGCTGATCGCGGCGATGCCGCCGTATACACGGCAGGCGGGCACGATCCGCAGGACGGGGACGAGGATGTGGACATGGAGGACGGCGACAGCGCCGCGGTTGGAGTACTCCAGCCGCGGTCGCTCTCGTGGGACGAACGCCGCAAGCTCGCGCTCGACATCGCGAACCTGGCGCCGCCGGACCAGCCCGGCGTGCTGCTGCTCGTGCACAACTTCACAGAGCACCATGGCGATGATAATGACGATAAGAAGGAGAGCGTGCTGACGCAGCGTGAGATACCGCTACCGACGTTCACGCAGTGGGACGCGACTGCAGCGCACGAGGTGGACGACGAGCTTGTCGGGAGCGCAAGTGCAGACGGCAGTAACCGTGACCGCATCCAGCTCGAGTGCGGCGTTGATCTCGACCAGGCGAACCCGGAGCTGCTCAACCAGCTGCGCAACTACGTGGACAGTTGCTACATCCCGCACTTCGTGCCCAAGGAGAACTGCGGCATCTGCGAAGGGCTCTGGTCCAGCGGACGCGTCATCGCGTGCGGCAACGACGCGTGTGACACGCGCATCCACGAAGAGTGCTTTGGCGTCGTGCTGCGCGAGTCGGACGACGGGCCCTGGCGCTGTCCGTCGTGTCTGCTTGGGCGACAGCTCATGTGCGCGGTGTGCATGCAGTACGGCGGCGCGCTCAAGCCCGTGGCCGCGAACCACATTACAGCGAACAGCAGCAGTGCCATTGACGACCAGAAGTGGGTGCACACGCTCTGCGCGATGGCGATCCCGGAGCTCGTGATGCGCGACGTGCCGGCCATGGAGCCGGTAGATGGCTTTGAAGAGATCGAGAACGGACGCTTCCGGTACCTCTGCGGCATCTGTCGGAAGCGCGGCGGCGCGTCCATCATCTGCGAGCAGGAGAACTGCAACGTCGGGATGCATCCGTTGTGCGCCGGTAACGCCGGGCTCATGGTCGGCACGGAGACGAATCCGCTCGCTGTGTACTGCGAGAAGCACCTGCCGGCGTCGCGTATTATTGGCGCCAAGCGGCTGATAAGCGACGAAGACCTGGTCGAGGAGATCATGAGCGAGAACAACTCGGTCGACGAGGATATTGACGACAAGTTCCCCGCGGCGAACGAGACCCAGCGGTACTCGTTCATCTTTGCGTGCACGCCGTTCCTGTACCACAAGTCCAAGCTGCTAGGCGACAAGGCGACGTTGAAATGGGGCGGCAGTGGCGGGTCGTCAGCAAAGAAGACGGACCTGCGAGCCAAGACGTTTGCGAACGTGAAGATGAACGCGAGCGCGTCCTGGGGGATGGTCAGCGACACGGGCGGTTGGAAAGCCAAGCGACCGATGGTGTATCCTCCTGCTGTCTCTGTGGAGTCTCGCATCGGCGTGCCGCCGTTCCCGGCACCAGTAGTGCTCATTGGCGCGATCGTGGACTTTCTCGTCAAGGAGCAGGACGAGTGGGTGCGCGCGCGCGTGCTCGAGTGGGACGCTGCCAAGCAGATGCACCTCGTGCAGATCGTCGCGTCCAACCAGAAGCTCTGGGCCACACTCTCGACGAGCAACACTCTGGTTCTGTACTTGGCTGACGAAGAGAGTTTGCTAGACGGACCGCGCGTGCGCCTCTTCCGTCCGGTGAAGCAGGGCGAGGCCCAGTGGCGACCAAAGCCGCGCACGTTTGCAGGTGCCAACACCACCGCGTCGACGTGACCACGAGAAACTCAATGCGCATGTGGGAGGAGTGAGGAAAGACAAGCGCATTCATGTGCGTGAGGAGTGAGGAAGACGTAGGGCCTTTGAAGCAGGTTGGCAGTAAATGAAATGAATGGGCACTGGGGAGAGAAGACAAAATGAATGTATTTAACCACTTGGTATGCACGTGGAGCTTTCGTTGCGATGCTGCTGCACATTTAGTTTCAGCGCCACAGCGCGCAGGAGAGAGCACAAAGGATCATACGTGAAGCGAGAGCTAGAAATTCAAAACCTGACATTATTCAATGCGTCTCCTCTCTCTTTCTCTCACACACAAACTGCCTGGGAAAAAAACTCAACGTCTCCACTCAACAAAAGCAAAACCAACAACAGTAAAAATGTGCATTGACACCTCAGACGCCTCCCAACCAACCAATGTGCTCTTGGCTAGTAGCTTTTCGTTGTCTCCCTTCCTGCAGATCACCCACTCACCACTCACCACTCACGGGATTTCCTTCGCGGGGGTTGCGTCCGGGTACTGCGTCTGGTGCTTTTCGCCCTGCGCCTTGGCCTGCGCCTCAGCCTTGCCGAACGGAGTGGTTTCCCATGCCTTGTTGAAAGCGTCCGCGTCACCGGCTCCCGACACTTTCACGTCGTGGTGTCCTTTGTCGTCCTCTGAGCTCTTCTTCCACGTGGACTCGAGCGTGCGGCTGCCGATGCGTCGGTTGTGCACCGCCTTGAGGCGCCCCGCAGAGTCCTCATAGCGGCGACGCGTGCTGTGCACGAGGTCCGCATCGTCGTTCAGTGTCGCGCAGCGGCTGTACGAGTACGTGAAGTACGAGTAGCCGTCCTTGGTCTTCTGCTCCGGAGGCTTTAGGTTCGCAGGTATCTGCGTCTCGAGCGCGCGCGTTCCAAGCGGCAGGTCACGGAAGAAGTCGTCGTCAAAGCTCTCTTCGTCCTCATCTTGGTCCTCCTCGTCTCCTTCCTGGAAGCTCTCCATCATCACCTCATCCCTACCACTCCCTTCTTCTTCATCGTCCGCCGGCTGCATGGCTTCGTCGCGATGCGTCTGCTGCTGACGCGCGGGGATGAACATGATGGTCGTGCTGGCGGGGAGATCCAAGTCGAAGCCGCCCATCAGCGCTTCTTCATCGACGAGAGAGCCCAGCCACGAAGAAGGGGCAACGAAATCCCAGTTCACACGGTGCATGCTGCTGTCGCTCTCAGAATTTTTGCTCAGGAGGTCTTGGCTTGCTCGATGCGATGCGACTTTGGTTGTGAGCATTGCTGGGGAGCAGGGAGCCCCAAACAAATGCGGTTGGGAACGTGACAGTTGGGCTGCAAACTCTATGCTTCGTGTAAAATGAACCCATTCGTACAATTTTGCGGACAGAAAAACTGCCGTAGAGTCAGATATTACTCAGATCAAGTAGAATGATAGTCTTTGCTTTAAAGTTGCTAACTGTCTGATAACTCGCTGGTGACCCTGATTCCCTGATGTTTGTGAGGAAAAAAATGCGCGCTCCCCGCTTCAACGAAGCAAGGAGACAGGGCGAGGCTCTTTCCAACTGGAAAATCAAGGCAAAAGAGTGTTGCCGAACTTAATCGAGCGAAGAAGGTAACAATCGCCAGTGTACCTCGCTCTCGCAAAAAGAAAAAGAAATTTAACAAATGCTTTTTATTTTGCGCTTTTCACTTTTTCTAAAAATGGAAGATGTAACTCCATTTTGCTACTCATTTGTTCCTTACTCAGATATCGTATCAGTGAACCAATACTCAGAGCATCAGATTCAGCCGAATCAAAGTCAAACCAGATTCTGTATTCTTATTCATGGCCGGATCAGATGTTGGAATCAGGCTTGACTTCCATGGTGTTCTCCGATCAATCTTGTTTTCAAAATCAAAGCAAAATCAAAGCCTCCGAGAGAAGAACCCGATAGCGTTCTTCACTTGCCGCCACGCGATCCGCCTGCGTGCCTGCCTATCTCTGCAGCGACTGCGACAACAAGTAACATGCTTCGCCGCATTTGTCACCACTTGCGCCTCTGTGTTCCCTCCGCGAGCAGTCCGCGAACAGGAGCCGCTGCCGTGGGCTTCACGAGCGCGACCGCCGCCAAGATGGCGTCCTCCAGCCAGGAGCCCGAGCCCCTGAGCCTCGACGAGAGCCAGGACGTCGCGACCTTCGCTGCCGGATGCTTCTGGGGCGTCGAGCTCGCGTTCCAGCGCGTACACGGTGTGGTGGACACAAAGGTCGGGTACACGCAGGGCAGCATTGACCACCCGACGTACAAGCAGATCTGCTCGGGCAAGACCGGCCACGCCGAGGCGATCCGCGTCATCTTTGACAAGAGCCAGGTGTCGTACCCACAGCTGCTCGACGTGTTCTGGAACATCCATGACCCGACGACGCTCAACCGACAGAAGAACGACCACGGCACGCAGTACCGCTCGGGCATCTACTTCCACAGCGATGAGCAGAAAGAGGCCGCGATCGCGTCGAAGGCCGCGCACCAGAACCTGCTGCGCAAGCCCATTGTGACCGAGATCCTCGCAGAAAAGCGCTTCTGGCTCGCCGAGAGCTACCACCAGCGGTACTTGGAGAAAGGCGGACAGTGTGCAGACAAAGGCTGCGACATCATGATCCGCTGCTACGGCTAGAGGGAGAGCGAGGCCACGCTCGTGTTTCAAAAAGAGAGACTATGAATAATTGATATAAGTGCCTGGTGAATTGCACGTGGACGCGGGTACCTGTGCATGTGCATGTGCTCATTGGAGCTGTTGCAAGTGAATATACAATATAACACGTTGTTCCTTCATGGTGAGCTATAATAGCGCTATCATTTCACAATGTCATCGGGAGTACAGTCAAATTCCTTTTAACGTCACATGCGTATTGTATTTACTATGCAAAGTATGCATGTATCGCACTTTATCGAAACTCCGTGCGGATTTAATTTGTTAAAGTGCGTATAATCCGTACTTAGCAGCTCAGTAGTTTGGTTGGGGTAGCCATTGGATGAAGACAGGGAACGACAATCAGTCCAACCATTCGAAGAGAACACTCACACCACGAGAAGCACCAGCATCCATGGCGCAGAAGCTCGAGGTGCTGAAGCCGCGCAATGGCGCGCCGTTCGTGGCACCGCCGTGTGTGGTCTCGGACGCGTCCATGTCGCTCTCGTTCAAGCTGCCGGCCAGCTACGTGCGCTCCGCGCCGCGCGCTCCTGTCGTGTTCCGTCCAAGTTCAACGAGAATAGCAGTAGAAGAACAACAACAGACTCACCCCAGTGTGATCCAAAGCAAGCAACCGCGCGACACCTGGAGCGACGGAGAGGAAGACGAAGAAGAAGAAGAAGAGAGTTCGTGGGAGGACCGCGACTTTAGTGCGCAGATTGAACCAACGGAGGCAGCGACGCCGCTGAGAGAGGATGGCAATGACGATGCCGATGACGAAGAAGAAAAAGCGGAAGAGAATGCGACGATGGCAATGGCGATGATGGCGCTGGAGATCGGTGGATGGGAGGAGCAGGACGCGTCGGACCTGCCCGACGACTTCCCGTTGCTGCTCGTGAACTTGTCGCGCATGCAGAGAGAGCACTTCCCGCAGGAGCGAAGCGATGGTGCGAATGCGGCGGTCGCACTCACAGACGACGAGATGAAGCAGGTCTTTGAGCTTGTGAAGAACACGCTACACCGCCATTTCACGCAAATGGTCGAGGTGCTCTTCGAGCAGAGTGAGTGGGCGAATTGCATTGCGTGCATCCATACTGTGTATCTATCTGGTTGAGCTGCGTGAGCTTACATGACCGACTTGTTTTCTGTAGAGTCCTGCTTCCACTGCACGTACGGCACGTCGCGCGGCATGCTGACCAACCTGCACGCCGCGTACCCCGAGGACGTGTTTGGGCTGATCGACTACCCGACGGAGATCCAGGGCATCGAACTGAGCGAGTTCCTGCACGTGCTCTCGCGCTCGTCGCGCTGGAAGAGCGTTGACTACCTGAAGGACTGTCTGCGGCGATGCTCGCGCGACCCCAAGTGGAAGCTCGACATCGCGACTGAGCTCGAGGTGCTCGCAAACAAAGAGTACGAGGTGTACACGACGGAGCAAGAGCGACTCGGCACGGAAATCGACGAGGTAGGTACCCAGACGCCGGTTATCAATGTGCAGTGCTGTGGAATTCTATGTGTTCATGTATTGAATTGTGCGTGCGTGCGTGTGTTGCTTTCTTTTCTTCCTTGCTCTCTGTAGCTGACGCGATTGCGAGACTCGTTCAAGGCGAAATTAGAGAAGCTCGCTGCGAAAGAGCGAGAAGGCGGCGGAAATGGAAAGAAGGCGAGCAGCCAACAGTATCTGCTGCTGCGCAAACTCGAGGACATTGAGACGCGGCTCGTGTCGCTGCTGGACACGTACTTGCAAGAGCCCGAGCTGGAAGAGAGCGAGTGCGACAGCATGTTTGGCGGCGTCGCTGGCGGTGACGGGGGGCAAAATGGGCTCGCGACGGGTATGAACGTGCTCGACATGGTGGTCGCGATGATCTTTAGTCGCTTGCCGCGCGACTTTAGCCAGCAGCTGACAAACGAAGAGCACTTTGAGATGCTCTTCGACCATCATATTCACATCCGGAGGCTCTGGAAGAAGGACTTTGGCCGCCTGCCGCCTCGGACGAATGCTTCAGTGTACGCTGCCGCTTTGGATTCCGATGACGCGGATGGTGAGGCGCAAGAAATGAACGATCAGGAGGAGCAATTAAGACACGAACACCAGGCTTTATATCGTCAGGACCAGTATGAGGACGACGACGAAGGCGAGAACGATGAAGAAGAAGAAGAATTTCACAGATATGAGAACATTCAGATGCCGTCACACCAAACGTCTGCTGATGGTGGTGGTGATCTCTGCAACAAGGCGTCGTCGTCGTCGGATAGCTGGGAGTCGGTGTACGCGGACGAGGTTCGTGAAGACCACCTGAGCAAGTCTGGAGGTGAGGATGCTGACGACGAGGACGGAGCTGCCAAGAGCGATGGCTACGGTGCTGATTACGACAGTGACGAGAGCGAAGACGACCTCCCAGCAGCAGCAACAACAACAACTACTACAGTGTCAGCAGTAGGTACACCTGCAAAGGTGTTCCGAAGAGTTCGTGTTCGCAAGCCCAAGCCACTATTTGAAATCGAAGGGAAGCCATCAGTGCTTGTTAGTGAAGAGAAGAAGCCCAAAAAGGAGAAGAAGAGCAAGTACTCGAAGAAAGAGAAGAAAGAGAAGAAAGAGAAGAACAAGTCCAAGAAGAAGCAGCAAGAGGAGGACCAAATCCCATTCCAGCCATTCGCGTGCACTGGTGCTCTCAACTTTCTGCGGATCGCAAAGGAAAACGAAATGTTTTGAGCGACCATACTGACACTGAGGTGCTGAGAGTGCGAGGCTCTTCTACCTTTGCTGGCGGCAGATTCGTTGGCGGGCGGGCATCCACTTGAGGTTTCATCGTCCGTGCACTCAAACGTGAGATGAGCCTGGTGAAGGATAGCTTGGGTATCCTAATCCCTAGTCATGCGTACAGCTGGATCGACTCACTCTCGTGGGCTTCTTGGTCTCCTGATGAACATTTTCTGTAAGAAAATGCGCAAGAGCGAGCGAATAATCTTGCACACTGTGGCAGGGTCCAAAGTCGATTCGGTATACCTAACTTTCCTGAAACCTCGAACGGAAAATGGTTGAGAATAGGACTGTAAAGAGAGAAAAGTGCGTGGAGTGCAACGAAGCAAGGTGTTCCCAAATAGCGAGTATCAGCAGCGCATTTCTTTCTATCTGAATAAATACCTTGGTTGGTTGTGCGAGTCCTGGCATTCTCTTAGCCTTTCGTGCGCAAATTTGTGGCTTCTCCAACAGTAATTTCTTCGTGCTGGTTCTACGACGTGATCAGTCGGAATCTTCATCGTCGTCGTCGTCGTCGTCGTCTTCGTTTTCGTTTTCAAAGTCCTCGAGCAGATCCAGCTCGTGGCGGGGGATCTCGTGTCGCTGTCCACCACGAAGCTTCACTTGGCTCCACTGCGGCGCCGTCTCGTGCGTGTATCCGTAGTCAAAGAAGAGCTCTTCGCCCACTTGGATGTCCTCGCGCGCGTACAACGCGATGCGGTGCTCGCCATTCACGAGCAGGATCTTCGCCTCGCAGTTCGCAGACTCGAGCGCCTTGTGGTTCGCAAACTTGCTCTTATTGCCCTTGCGCGTCGCGTCAACCACCTCATCGCTGTTCACGTCAAAGAGGAAGCTGATCGCCATCACGTCGTAAATGTTGCCGCGGCGTTCGGCTTCATCGTCCGAGATCAGCGCGCCGGTGTATTCGTAAAGAAACTCACCCTTGCGGATTGACTCCAGCGCAAACGCACCCCAGCCGTGCGTCGTCGAGAACGAGATCCCCATCTTGCGCTGCGCGCCGCGAAGCAAATTGGCGTTGCAGCAGATCCCGAGGTCGTAGTTCAGCCGCCGCTCTGGGTTCTTCCCGATCACCAGCACTGCAGCGTCACTGGCTCCACATGAAAAGCAGTAATCCGGGTCGCATTCTCGTCCTGCGCCATAGCACGGACACGTCTTTGTGCGACAGTTGCCAATGCTGCATTTGCAGCCCTGGAATCGGTTCGGGCAATCGCGCGAGCACGCACACGCCTTGTCGCAATTGTGGTCGCGCTTCATGCACTCGCAGCCATCGCAAATGCCTTCGTGATTGCACGGCTGATAGCTGTGCTTGTTGCCCTTGTCGTGGTTGCGCTGCGCACGCGTCCGCTTCAACAGCTCGCGGTTGCCTGAATGCGAATGGCTGTTGCTTCGCCTGTCATTTTTCTGGCGCCGTCGGTTCGACATATTGGCTGACATTGACTGGTGTCTGTCTTCGTCATCGCCATCCTTCGAGAATCGTGCTTTTTGTTCCAATGCTAGGAATTGAGAAACCTGCAAGCACGTGCACGTCGGACTCTTGAGCATCGCTGCGATCAAGCACGAGTTGTCGCCAAGTATCGACGACAGTTTGCGAATCAGCAGCACTTCTGCCTCATTGAACGAGTGAGAAACAGAAGCTTTCACCACCGCCGCCACCTCAGTATCTGCATTGGCAGATGGATCTGTCATAGTGCCATCAGCATCAACAGCAGCAGCAGGAGCAGCTTCATCGGGCTTCTGGCGCTTCTTCCAGCACGCTCCACTGCACGAGGCTTCCTTCGATAGCAGCGGTTGGACTGCATTCATCACGGTATCCAAGTACGAGTCGTCCAAGTACTCGGAATCGTTGACTGCTCTTGTCAGCTGCTTAAGCTGCCTCGCCTCGGCGCGTCTCTGGCGCCGACGCTCCTTCTCCTGCATTGCTTCCTGAACCTTCAGACTCGCGCTTGCCAGAGTGGAAATTCGAGTTTGCGAGCGTCTTGAGCGGCGGCGGACAGCAGATTCGTCGTCGGATGCGCTCGCTGACGCATTTGCCTGTTTTTCATTCTCCATGCTTTCGTCCTCTCCAGAGGAGCTGTCGTCCACCTCAATAACGCCAGCCGAGTATTTCTGACCAGCAGCGCTGGCAGCAGTAGAGCCATCACCTTCGCCCTCGTTGTTCACTTCGATGACCTGGTGCTGATCACGCAGAGCCAGCCCCGCTTTGCGCACCACTGGGTTGATCGGATCGGTTCGTCGCAGAGGCGTCGGCTGCAAAATTCCGTGCTCATCGCAGTCGTAAGTGTAGCACCGTCGGCAGAACAGATCCCGAAACCATTCCATTGTGTCGCTGTACACTTTCGTCTTTCGAAGTCCGCCACCGCGAGGAAATCGTGTGTAGTTGGACTCAAAGAACGGGATAGGAGGTTTCAATCGATGCGTCAGACCCTGAAGCTCTGGTTGCGACTGCAAGAACCAGCACGAGCCACCCAATGCACGCAGGTGCTCTCGAATCTTCGCGGCACAAGCAGTGTTGTCTTCTTTTGAAGTGTCTGCCATGAGACTTTGCATCCTGGCCACTCGCCTCAGCACTCTGCGACCAGCGTCGTCGTTCTTCTTGATCTCGCAGTAGTCGCTGTATGGCTGCGAGAATTTCTCCGAGTGCTGCAGCGCTTCAAACACTTTCTTTGAGTCGCCGCATGCTAGTACCACGAACCGAAGCAAGTACTCCATCATCTCGTCGTCCAACGCACTCGTCACGACGGATTTCAGCTCCAGCACCGAGCCTTTTTTGCTGCCAAGCACTTCAACGCGCTTGCTCTTGTCCATCGTGGTTGACGAATAGCGGTTCGGGTCAATGTTCACACGAGTGTTCTCTCCCAAGTACGGAATGTAGCGGAGAATCGGATCATCCGCGACGTGTACGTTCTTTTTCACGCCAACGTACGCCCAGGACTTGCACATCGCAGGAATGTCGTCGTTCAGGTAAATTACAGTTTCCGGGTACACTGCTCGCTCGATCAATGCTTCTCGGCTGATTTCGTACGCGCCATCAGCAGGAGTAGCACCATCGCCAACAGAGCCAGAATCCCCAGATGTGACGTTCGAAACAAAGTACCGCACACTGCCAACCAGCGAGTTCAATTCTGGAGCTTGAAGACGGCGATTCTCAAACAGACGTCGCACAGTAGTTCGCTCACTGTACGTGAGATCGAATGTCGAATGAGGAACTATGCAAGGAAAAGAATGCATGGAGTCAGTCAAAAATGTGAAATCATACGCGCGCGTTGCTGGTACTCCCCTTGGTCAAGCAAACACCTCCATTTTGGCACTTACTGGCATAGCTTAGCGGGTTGGATCGCATCCGCTGGTGTTCTTGGAGATACGTCTGTACGTGTTCTCGCGCTCCTCGCAAAATGCTTTTCACTCGTCTCTCCTGGCACTCCGTGATGATTGGCAACGCTTTCGATATGAGGCCTTGAGCCTTCTCGTTCATATCGTCTTGGGTAATTGACTAGATATACGAAAGAAACACACACAACGTACAATCAGTCTCCTGTCAATCCATACATGCATGCCGATAATCATTCCACTGCTGAAATAACTCACATCGCCATTGAAAGTCGCCTCAGTGATTTTCTGCACTTGTCCAAATGAATCCAAGATCCGGGTTTTCGCTTCGAGCGTCCCCGTCGGGTCAAAATCTGTTAGCGGGCGGTCGAATTCTGTCCAGGGACGAAATTAGAATCATTAGATGCATGGAACATTTGGCAGGGTTGACATCGGCTTAGCACTTACCATCAGAATACGGCAGCGGGTACGTGGACTTGGGTGACAGAATGTTAGACGGAGCTCTTCCGAGGCAAATGCGGCGCCAAGCTGTCGTATGCATCGCCGGGGCGGGCACAAAGCTTCGGTTCGAGTTCAGCGGCTTCAGACTTGTAGTGGTGGTTGTTTTGGCTGCTTTGGGGGTATTGACGATAGTTGAGCTGATACTCGACGGAGGCATTGACGTCGGTATTGACTCGCGTGATGGCGGAGCCACTAGAAATATTGGCTCTTCTTGAGCGGTCTTAGGGGGAGCCGTGGCTTTCACCGTTCGCCTTTCGATTTCGTCGACGCGAGACTGCTTCACCACACTCTTTCTGGACTCCAAGCGATGGTTTGCCTTGCAAGCTGATCCCAAAGGAGCAGAGGATGACGCAGAGGCACCACCGCTACTACTTCCACCACCTCCAGCGCGCTTGTGCATTAAAGCAAGCTGCTCGAGCGCGCGACGCTGGGCTTGAAGCTCGCTGAACGAGAGTTTCTCCGTCAGTTGGTGGAAGGCGTGATCAGTTCGCGCGTACGATTCTCGGGGAGTCGGAGCAGCAGCAGCTGCTGGAATAGTCGCCGCGCCATTCGTTTTCGGAAGCTGCTTTGGCTTCCCACGCACGATAGCTTTGCGTGCTACCTGGTGGGATGAGCTCTGCGAATTGGAGCTCCTTGAACTAGTGAACACGCCTTGAGTCGACTTCTGCTTTTTCCTTCGAGGAGTAGTATCCTCCTCCGACGACGACACCTCATCAAACGATGACGACGATTCAGACAGCACGTCAATGTACTCGGCAGCTCGAGCAAGTGCACCTGCTGCTGCTTTTGTTTGTGACTTCGAAACCGTCTTCTTCGTCGCTCGAACAGGTTCAGGTTCCGATAACGACGACGGCGTCCTCTGGACTCGCTGCAGTGTTTTCTTCTTGCTCAATTGCAATTTGTGTGACCGAGGCGGGGGCTCCAGCTCGTCTTCTTCGCTGCTACTATCGTCACTGCTGCTACTCTCTTCGCTCTCATCGCTTTCCTCGTCTTCAGAAATGTACTGCACTGCCTTTTTCACCTTCTTCTTGCTCTTTGAACTGGGTTTCCTATGATTTGTGCTGCTGCTGGACACTATGCGCTGCTTCTTCGCTAGAAAGTCGGATCTTCGCACGGCTTGCATAACGCCTCGTGGGTTCACCACTGGACGAGAGTTTTTCGGACTCGGACGCTTGCGCTTGTTCGAGCGCCGTGCGAAAGCTTCCGACTCACCGAAAGCCGCATCTCCGTCGTCGTACACGTCCTCGTCGTCCTCACCACTGTCGCTGCCGTCACTGCTGATGATATCGCGGATCATGTACTGCATGTGCTCATCCGAGTTGTACCCTGCCAACGGCGCCGCTTTCCGCGCTGCAACCGGATGAATCTTCTTCGTAGTCGAGAGCGCACTGGTGGGATTGCGTGCAGACTGGATCGTGTGCGTTTTGGACGACGTAGAAGCAGTAGGACGGCGCACTTCGTGCTCTTCTTCAGACTCCTCGTCGCTGCTGTCGTCCAGTAGAATCACGCCATCGTCATCCACTGGGCAAAAGCACGACAATAACAAACATACAAACACAGAAAAAAAGCAAAAGATCATATAGATGTTAGCACAGAACAGCAACTTCGGGTCGCGCGCTGTCATTGTCGCCGGCGCGTTTGGCTCGGTCATGGCTGCACCAAACAGGGCCATCTGTGGGAACGCAATCGGTCGCATGCATGGGGATCGGCAGCGTAGCGGCACCGCTATTCGCACACAGCATACAAAAGGCACAGCACACACACGCGCGTATGTATGTGCCCATACGCACATATACATACGTAGGCAGAAAGACTGTTGTCGACGTACCTTTCACCATATCGCTCTGCCAGTTTGCTGCGCGGTTGACGCGCTAATTTTCTTTTTTGTGAATGGTTACCCTCTGCATTCCTCATTTTAAGTGAGTCTGCGGCAATGTTCCGTTAAAGTACGAAATCACCATCAGATGAGGACTTAATGAGATGGCTTTGGGCACAAGTAAGGTACAATTTAGTGCTCTTTATTTCCGAAATCGTGGGTAAGTTCGCATCGCGAAGACATGCGAAATTGTCGAACCAATTTCTTCAACAGACTTGTCAGCTTTGACGCCATCTACTTGTACCTATCGCACATCAAACGCCATTTCAGCTGAGAAGGAGCGTACTCCACCTACTTGACGACACCTCGCTCCATAACCCTGCACTGAAGTGTGTGTGGGAACAGACTCTTGCGCTCGAGCTACAGTAGATGTGTTCAGTCGAATGACTGAACGCGATCAAAGCTCAACGCATCAACTGAGCGCCGTCACAGCATCACTGGCGGACGGTCACATCCACCAGCTATTTTTCCCGAGTGAGCATCTGCAAAAGCTGATGAGACGACGCAAATGCATCCAGAGGCTCGATGAGGTCAATGCGGAGATCGACTTTCGTCGCCACCACTGATGCGCTGCTTCCTCGTTTTCGTGCCGATGGAGATGCAGCAGCAGCTCCACCAGCATACCGATGATTGGTTGGAGCAAACTGCTTCTGAGGTGTTGGAATTCCCACGCGAAGTTGCTCGCAGCGTGATAGCAGTATCTGGTAATCTTTCCCGATCGTCTGCTGTAGGATGCGAAACTTGTCCTGGAGGCTCAGCTGCGAGAAATCTTGCGCTGGAACGCCCAAGAGTGACTCGACCGTCTCGCCGTGGCAAATTGCGTACATCGGCTGACTCGTCGCCGTCATTGAACCGTCGTCCATACACACGACCAGCGCACAAAACATCTGGTTCATCTCTTCCATGCCGCTGAAAATCTCTTGGCAGAAACTGCATTTCCACCGCGGCACATGCGTGGAGTCGCCACTGATACCGCCACCGTTTTTCTCGTGGGTTTGGGAATTTGGCGTCGGCGCGAGTTCGAGACGACGTAGACATGCCTTGTGCGCACACATGGTTGAGTAGCCTTTGCGACAACTTTCGTCGCTCGAGTATGGAAGCTGGATGGGATTCTCATCTTCGGGGATCAGCCACCCAACATACGTGATGCATATTCGCGCTAATATCACCCCCATCTGTGAGAAAGTCCCGGGTCTCGTATTGTTGGTGCTGCTTGAGGTCGTCGTCTCCATGTAAGATGCCATCAACTTTGGCTCTTGTCCAAGACTCGTCTTGAGCAGTCCAGGGGTTGAGTTCACGAGTGTGAGTCTCGAGTTCTCGCTGAACATCGACTGCTTTCCGAAAATGCGTTCCCAATCCGAACACAGCACGACAATGGATGGAGATGCCGACTGGCTGCTCAACAGTCGATTCACGGTATATTCGGTACTTTGGAACGCGAGCGTAGCTTCAACAGCTTGGGGCGTAAGCGTCGGATGCGCTCCGTGCTTACGGGCTTTGCGGATCACAGGCGATCGCACATCCACAGCGACGAGTCCATCAAGAAGCACGGTGTGTCCTGGCCGTAGTCGCAGCGCCTTGAGCGCATTTTCGCCCGTAACTTCCACCGTCAGCGTCTGCTTTGAGACCGCGTTGTAGATCTGGAGCAGCACGACGAGGTAGAACCTCGACACGATCGCGCGGTCGAGCGTCGGCGCGGGTCCAAAGCTCCCTCGTGTGTCCTGGTAGTTGCCATTCGTTTTTGGGTCGTAGTACGAGTAGAAATACGCAGCCATGAGCGGAATCCCATGCGAGACGCGGATACTTCTCACGTGGCCGTACAGAGAAAAGTTGAACCACTCGTGCTTGACCACTTCGTACCGTAGTGGCGGCTGCTCGCTCTCAACGAACTTTTGCAGCTCACTATCGCGAGCTGACGCTTCGTTGGTATTGCTGCTGCCTCCTGTTGTATCTGCTGCTGCTTTCTGAGGTGTCACAAAGAATACCGTTGCGCTGCCGTACTCCAAGTAGAACATGCATCGTTGCTGTGACGAGTACTCGCTGAAGATGCGCAGGATCTCGGTGTCCTGCGCGTCGCACACGTGGATGTACGGCTGGAAGATTGAGAGCTCGTCGCCGACCTGGAACAGCCGACTGAGCGCCACCTGCTCGTCCCACAAAATCATCACGTGCGACGCCTGCGCCAGACGCTGCGTGCTGGCTATTGACGACGACGATGACGGGACGCTTTGGTTTCCTGCGTCTCCAAGGAAAATGACCTGTCGATGGATATGTAGCGGCGTCTGACTCGGACGAACAGCTCCAATGTCTAGCACCTTCGAGCCAAATCGACAACGAGATACACACATGAGCAAGATCGCACAACTATTAGATGCAAGCATACCGCGAATTTCCACACACAAAGACACACACACCTTGACCTTGACCACGAGCTGCTGGAGGATCGCGGGGTCCTGCATCGCGACAAACTGGTCAAGGCGAGCGAGTCCGATCGACTGCTTGGCAAACGCTTGGTCGAGAGCATTGCCCGACGCATCGAGATGCAGTGCCAGGTACTGCATCGGTAATAAATAGTAAGGAGACGATGAGCTCTCCGTGGATGGCGCTGTTGCACCAACGTCTCTGCGCTCCATGAGCTTCGCGTTCGTGAACACCACTATTCGCCCGCGCTGGAACGGGAATGTTTCCACGCTGCAGCCAGTCGACAGTATAAATTACATGATGAGTACTGAAAAGTACCCAAACTCAGACTGTCCATTTGCGTACCTGTTGGACTGGAATGGTGGCTGGGAGCTCAGAAATGCCGAGCACGCACGGAATCGCTGGTGGAGGTACCTGCACTGGGCGACATTGAGTCGATTTAATACCAAGCAATGAACCAGAAACGTGGACAGACAAGCAACATGGATACGTACATTTCCAGCTTGATGTCGCTGCCTTTTCCCGCCTGAATTGACAGCTTGTGGCCGTCGTAGCGCTCGAGTTGGCTTGAGATTGCGTTGTCCTGCTCTTCGAGTTCCGAGAGCACGCGCGTCATATCCTCCACGCCACGCACCACCTTCCTGCTGCTACCACCACCATCAGTTGCAGCGCTACTAGTGGCGTACACTTTGCGCTGCAAGAGCGCCATGAGCTCCGTCACGACGATCGCTTCCGTGACGCCATCCGGGTACTCTTCAATCAGCCGCATCAACTACCAGAGCCGGCCACACACCATTTCGTTAGCTGTCAGCTAGCATCCTGCGCAAATCACCATCATTATCGCCAATCCGTCTGCTTACCTTGGAGAGTACCCAGCTAAATGGCACGTGCACAGTAGTATTGCCATTGCTGGCAGTACCGCTCTGACTTCCAAGATGCTTTGCCGCCCAGAGCGCCTTCAGTTGCGTCTGTACGAACGCGGCTTGCTGCAGCACAAAGTCCCACGAAGCAGTATCAGAAGCGCTGAAGGCAGCTGCAGTACGTGCTGATGATGGCCCTTTGCCTACCGCTGGGACAGGACGGCGATATGCAGGTGGCGGTGATGGCGCCGAGCGCTCCATCTCCTCCATCGCTTCGATCAGATCCATCGCTTCGATCAGATCCATCGCTTGCCCATTCAGAAATGCAAAGCAAAGTGCAACAACCTAAGCCGTCTTTGTACTTTAGGCATCATAATGTCGACACTTGATGTGGTTCCTGGCAATGGACGACGCATTGTAGATACCCTTTGAATTGAACGAGAACTCCTCGATTGACCACCAGCTCGAAAACAAACTGCTCTGTTCGAAGTACTGGCGCTCTCTTGCAAGAAATACGCAGATCATTGCAGCGGTCACGTCCGCCAAATACGTCAGCGCCAATGGGCGCCAAAATGCAGAGTTCTACCGGTAGTAGTCCTGACCAGAGCCGATGCAGAAACTTTACACACAGTCTTGGAAATTGCTCGACACATTACGATGCGAGGAAAGAGATGTCGAGCCCCATGCAGAGTGCGAACCATGCGGCGATGACCAATCGTGAATCGGCTTTCAAAAGAGATATCTTGGTAGCAAAGCGCCTTCATTGCAAAGCTCTGAAAAGTCTACGAGGACATATATGCATGAACTCTATTCCGCATCTACAGCAATTACAAACAAAAAACTGACTTTAAGCGAGGCGAGAATGCCCAGGGACGCATGTTTCTTCAAAGTAGAGCCATATCGTAGGTGTTCTTGCTGGGGATGAAGCCAGGCAACTCCAGCTCAAATCGCTGACACATTGAACAACATAGACCAAGAATTGCAGGATGATCTCAATGCAACTGCATTGACGATATTTACGCCTGTGGTTCATCATCAACACATACGGGTAACCACATTAGAGCTGGGTGCTCTAAGAGCCCCGCAATCTTTCACTTGCTCTGCGCTGTCATGCAGTATCCCCCGATAGACTAGCTCAGAAGAAATCCCTTGAGCTTCGGGTCCCGGAGCACGCTGCGCAGCGACCAGTCGTTGTAGACTGAGTCGCCCGACACGCGCCAGCTCCAGAACGTCCAGCCGGCGTCCGCCTGGCTCAGCACTTTCGCTTGCGCCTCGGCGAACTCGTAGAACAGGTTCTTGTTGTTGAGGAACTTGTTCTCCGTGCCGAAGCTCCACTCGCCGATGAACAGGCGGTTGTGGTTCGCGCGTGACTGCCACTTGGTGACCTTGGCCTGGTACTCCTTCTTGACCGAGACGTTGATGAGGTCGTACTCCGAGGTTTGCTCGTATCCCCACTTGAAGTACGGATGCCACTCGACCCAGACGTTCTTGTACTGCGGCGCCTGCATGAAGCCGACCATGGTGTCCGGGTCCTGCTTGTAGAGCAGCGGCGCGACGCCGAGCACGCAGTCATTTCCCGTGGCGCGGATCGCCTTGTACGCATCCTCATAGTACTTGTACAGCACACCTTCGTTCGTGGTCAGCGTCGGCTCGTTCAGAAGCCCGATGCCGAGGAACGCTGGCTCATATCTGTACCGGTCCGCCAAGAACTTGGCCATCGTGAGCGTGTTCTCGACGTTCTCAGGGTACTCGCTCCAGTACGACTTTCCCCGGACAGCGGGGGACGAGTGGTCGTTGCCGTTCTGCGACCCCTTGGCCGCGTGGATGTCCACGAGTACGGCGATGTTGTACTTCTTGGCCCAGTCCCATATGAGCACGTCCAGGTACTTAAGCGTGCCCTTCGAGAACACCGACCACTCGGCCTTGCCGGACGGATCGTTATTGTCGAAGCCAACGATCCAGTAGCCGATCGGCACGCGCACCGTGTTTAGTCCGGCCTCGGCGATGGCTTTGATGTCCGCCTCAGTGATGAACGTGGCGTGGTGCTTCTCGAGCTGCGCGCGCGCTGTGTCCCGATTCGCCGCGTTCGTGATGGCCGCGTACTCGCCGCTGAGCTTGACATCTTCGCTCAGTCCCTGCCAGAAATCGGCTTCTGTGCTCATCCAGTTCTCGACGACGAGCCAGCCGCCGAGGTTCACGCCGCGGCTCTTGACTTGTCCATTACGGATGCTGTACTGGACGTGGGTGGTTTCAGCTTGGATGTCCGCAGCCCAGGCTTTGAGGTAAGACGTCTTGAGTGTGAGGTCTGTCATGTTAACCTCCACAGACGGAGACGCAGCGACGACGGTGGCGACCAGCGCCGCAAGAGCTCCCAGGAAAGTGGCTCGACGCAGCATGGTAGAGGAAGGAAAGAGGCTGCCTTGGAGGCTCTGGCGTTCGTTGCCTGCTGGCTTGGAGTCAAATGCGATTGTGAGAGCGTCGAGTGCGCTATCAACTTTGCAGAGCTACTACCGGCAGATCACGAGAGGCCATCAGGGATCGTCGAGGAGAAATCGGGAGCCTGTGTGTACTGGAAAGTTGGACGGTCAAACCCAGCAGCTCTAGCTGTGAACTTCACCGTTCCGTTACCACCACGGTAAGTGCTGACAGAGCCTGTCGAAGGTGATTGAGGAGAAACCAGGGGGTCGTTGGAGTACTACAGTTGTACGTTCGCTCCAAATCTGAGTACAGGTTGAAGCACACGCGCGTATTGCTGATTTGTGAAGGAAGCTAGGGTGCGAAACTCACCCACACCCATACAGATGCACGCACCGCCAGATATAACATGTCATGTGGGGCTATGACACTCCGTGCTTACGTTTCGAAGTTGAAGTGTCCGACCGCCTCGTCTACGAGATCAAGACTCATGGACCCGCCACAAAAGCAAGCAGCCATGGACACTGTACTTCGACATAAATCAGGGCTTTTGTGTCCCCTGGAAGCCTCGAAAAGTAGAGGGACGTCACCCCCTTCTGTGTCAAAGCGCCAGTCACACATGCAAACAAAACTACAATGATATCGCGAGTGCGACAGAACAGGTAGACACTGCGTAAATCATCAGACTGATCAGCTGATGGCACCCAACTTCAGGATGCTTGGCGAGAAGGTATTATCGTCATACCCTGTATTATCTGCCGTACATCACACATCGATAGGCTTCCCAATTCCGATCGTGTCTCGAACAGGACGTTCCGCTTTCTTCGGTCGACGAGTTCCGTCTTACAATTTTACGCTGCATATTTTCCTTCGACACACTAAACTTTTTTCGACTCGGATCATCGTGTACTTCTCAAAAATTCCCCACCAGTGTTTGTTTGCACCAACGGAGATTCAAAACCAGCAAAGGGCTGGCCGCCTCCGAAAAACAACAAATCACACCGTGCTCATTACACCATACAACAATGCGGCAAACGTTCACATGAGCCACTATCTCCTCTAGTACCACCTCCCCGTCAACCACAAACCATAATACCTAATCCAGCCGACACTTAAATCAATGAGCCACTCTTTCTCAGAGTCATTCATCGCGTTCTGTATGATTAAAAGCAGCACAATAATTACACAAATTTTACCTGCTACAGAAACTGACGACCTCGCAAAGTACAATCCCCACCACAGACACTTCGATCCACCAAGTGTCGGTGATAGCAGTACCATTCCACTAGTATATGCACAGCTAATTCACGCGCTCACGAAACTCTATTCGGGTGTGTTGCTCACAAGATTAGTTATCGCGACGCAAGCACCAGAATCGCCGCTGGCGCTTACCCTCATGCCGCTCATTTTGGCTGTTTCCAACCAAGAGAAAAACGAACAGAATCCGACTGGAACGTTCGAATTCAAGCTCTTTGCATTCGCAATTGGCATCACCAAGTTTTGAGCCGCTCACTCGTATTACACGCTTCGTTTTTTTTAATTCCGCGAAGCACTGACGCCAGAAATCGGTTCTTTCATTTTCATACAAAGTGGCCGCCTACTTTAATCCAGACAGACTCACATTGATCTTCCCAAAGCTGCCCAGTTCCGTATCATGAAACTAAGATCCCTCAATGAAGCCTTCAAAGAGAGACGCCACTCCTAATGGCAATGCGCAGACTGGTGCTTTCATTTCTCACTGTGGCTTTTTTTCTCTCGTAACTTTACAAATATGCTGGGCTGTTTGCTCTCTACGTATTTCTCTACTCCTTCTCGCTGGTATCAGACTTCCCATCGTCGTCCGTCTTCCCAATCGTTGAGATCAACCAGCTGCGCGTCTCCATCAGCGCCTTCCCGAGCAAGTTGGACCCGAACCAGTCTGCTCGGATCTCTTCGCTCAGGTCGCCCGTTTCGCGAAATTTGGCGTTCTCCCTGAAAGTCTCTTGGATTTTCTCGACACTGACGCCAATACCCCAGATCGCATCGGATCGCGACGCTTCGTAGAGATTCTTCTGCTCGGTCGACAGTAGCACCTCCTTGAGCTCTTCGTCCGACGAGAACTTGAGCTTCAGTGCCTCCACCATGAAGCCGTAGCGCTTCTCGCTCCACACTTGGTCGTCAAAGTTCTGCACTTGCCGCCCGAGTTTCTTCACGACCGGCGGCGACTTGGCCTTCAGGATCGCGATCGCGACCTTTTCGTTCTCGGGATCGAACGTTTCCTGCTTCTTCTTCATGAAGTACTGCTCGCTCGAGAAGAAGCGCTGTCCGTGCTCGTCCTCGAAGCGACACGGATGGAAGTTGCTCAGACAGCCGAACTTGGGGTCTCGCTGGCCGTAAAAGTACACGGCGCTCTTGGTCTCTAGCGACTGCATCTTGGGCCGCGGCTGCGTCTTCTTGGATACCCTGGGTGACATTCAGGGAGGAGATTCAAGCTCTTCTTGAGAACGTGAATTGAAGAATGAGAGAATAAAGGCAGCCTAGCGGTTAACAACAAACAAAAGCAGACCTTCACTCATGAGCAAATTTGTACCCATTTGTCTCAGTCGCGTGAATGATGGTCGAATTCACAGCCTCTTCACAGCCCCTTTACAGCCCCTTTACAGCCAACCGATTTGACCTCCTGGCTCAATTGCAAGCGAACTTTACTTTCTCTCGTGTGTGTAGTGGGGATATTTTGTCGTATATCATTGCGTGTATTGTTTGTCTTGTTCTGATTATGTGTGTGTTTGATTTGCAAAAGAGTGGGGGCTTATTGAGATGCCTGGTGCTGCTGCTGCTGGTCGTGGATCCACTTCTCGATCGTCGCCTTGAGCTCCACGTTCGGCTTCAGCTGGTCCGCTGTCAGCGGCGCGCGCGTGAACGGATCGCTCTGGTCGTTCAGCAAGTGCTGTGTGATGGTCGAGCGGTCCATTGTGTAGCCACTCGTCGGCAGAATCACCGGGTCTTTCATTAGCGTGAACATCAACGGGTCCAGGTACTCTTCGGGGATCTCGCCCAGTGTCTCGTCTAGGTTCAACATGCTCTGCGCCGCCTCGGCAACTTGGCTCACAAACACTTGGTACAGCGTGATCGAGTCAGGCGGGAGCAGCTTTGTGCGCTCCAGGATCGTTGCGCACTTGCTGAACACCTGCGCATCGTAGTAGCCGTTCGTCGCCACGGCTTGCTGGAAGCTCGGGTAGTGCGCAAAGTGCAACAGTGTCTCGACAATCTCCTTGAGCATCTCCTTTGGTCGGAACTTGTACTGCTCAGGGTTGTTCACCTTGAGCTCCAGGCCACGCGGTCCAGCCAACTTCACGAGTACGCTGTTGAGCATGCTCACCAGACGGTCTTCCAGCTCGGGCATCTTCACGAACGGCTCTTGGATCTCGGACGTCAGGTACGACATCATGTGGATCGTCTCGTTCGCCAATTGCAGACTCGACGTCACAGTTCGCTCTTTGTCAGCGAGCAGGCTCTGCTTCTGGTCGCGCACACTCTCTTCGAGCGCCATCCAGCGCGCGACGTCCTGCATCTCTTCTTGCAGCAACTTGATCTCGGGGAGACTGATCAGCGCGTCGGTGACCAGGCCATTGATGTGGTTCATGAGTCCGTGGGCAAACTTGACAAAGTTCTCGCGGTCCTCCGAGATGCGCAAGAACGCGGCCTTATGACCGGGCTGCTTCCATAAATATTTGAGCAAGCACGCAATGTTGTAGCGGTGCTCGAGCTTCTCGTAAAAGCCCGTGTGTTCCACGTCACCGTAGAGCGCCAGCAGGCACGGCGCCAGATGCTGCTGGGCCAACGGGTTCGACGTGAGCAGCTGAATGCCAAAGGGCGTACCGGCGGTCTGGCGCTCGTCCGACTCTTCAGTGGGGAGGAACACACGGAAGAGCACCTCGCTCATCTTGGCGCGCAAGTGCGGACTGCGCACGTACGCCGGACTTGACAACACAATCAGGATCATCTTGAGCAGGTCGTCAAGCGCAAAAGTCTGCAGAGCCTGAGGCTGCAGCCGAGCGACAAAGATGAGCACCGAGCAGATGTCGTCCACAATGTGCTCAGGGATGTGCTTGAGCAGTGTGCGCTGTGCGGGGTCTGGCAATGGCAGCTGAAGCTGTCCATCACTGGCACTGGCGCTGTTCTTGCCGCAGCAGATCGCAGTCACCACTGCTGACGAGAGCAGCACGAAGCGCAACACATCGTGCAGCAAGTCGGGATGCAGCAGCTCGGCGTCAAACACCATCTTGGACGTCACCAAAGTGTCGAAGTGCGCACGTAGACGCGGATCCGCGTTGTCGTTCATGCGGCTCTGGAAGTACGACAACTGGCGCAGCAAGCGCATGTACTGGCCCATGGCGGACACGGGGCCGATGTGTACAGCACGCGCAGTGAGAAAGTAGCAGCGCGTGATGAAGTTGAAGTCGCTCGCGACGTTTGCGACGGAGCGCTCGTCGGCATCCGAGGTGTTGCCCAGCAGCTTGGTCACGTCGAACGGGAACACGGGGCTCTGCACGCCGAGGAAGTCCGCGTTGATCAAGTGCGCCTTCTTGGTCTCCGGCGGCATGAACGGGCCGCAGAGACGCAACAGCACCATGGTCAGGTTCAGGATCATGCCGTTCGACGACGTAATGTTCACGTCCGGGTTCTCCTTCGCGCGCTCGGCGTTCACGCTCATGGCCTGCTCGAGCCACGTGAGCACATGCTCGCGCGTGGCGCCGCCGGCCTTGAGCAGTAGCTTCAGGATCTCCGTGGTCGCGTTGTGCACGGTCGAGAGCTTGTTCTGCAGGCTCTGCACCGAGTTGTCCACGTCGGTCTTGGTTCGCTTCGTGATGTTGGCAAACATCTGTACAACCGCGGGGTCCTGGCCCGAGCTGAAGCGCAGTAGGATGCCCAGCGCCGTCGCATCCTGCAGGCGACGGCCAGTGAACGGCGGCGTCAGTAGGAAACCTGGGATCGCCGTGAACACCGCAGCGAGTGCCTTCACGCGGCACAGCACGGTGATCACGTACATGTTGCGGTAGAAGTCTGACATGAGCGATGGCGGGTTGATCAGGAAGAGCTCCGAGATGAGTTTCTGGAAGATCGGACCAAAGATCGTGAACGTCGAACCGCTCTGCTCCAGCTCCACGGAGATCGCTTCGATGAACTCGGGCGTCAGTGCATTGCCCTGCGTGCGCACGAGCTTGTCGAACGCGTCCACGTTGATGGTTCCGACCTCAAACGGGAAGAAATCGGGCTCGGTGAGCGCCGTTGTGCTGTAGTTGACGCACATCTCGCGAATGCTCACGATGCAGTTCTCCGCGTCGTGCTTCTCTTCGGGGCTCAAGCGAACATACGGCGATTGCAGCTTCTGGAGCTCGTCGCGGCAGCGGTAGAAGCACTGCTCCAGGTACTGTACCACCGCGAGCGGCTGCGGCGTGTCCGAGAGCTCCACGGGGTCCACGACAATGCGCGCATACAGAATCTCGCTCACGTTCGCCGACGTCATCTCCGTCACGCCGTTCTGGTCGACAAAGTCGGACATGTAGAAGTACGCACTGTCAACCGCCGCGACGCTGGATGAGAGCGTGAGGTGCAGCGTGCGCTGGATCATGTCGTTCACGTACGAGCGCGAGTGGCCCGCCGAGCGCTTCTTCACGATCTTCTTCGGCTCGGTCGCCGCAGCAGGAGTGGATGGCGCCGGCACTGGCGATACAGCCTTCAGCGGATCATTAGCAACAACCACAGGCTTCGTCTCCACGTCACTCGTAGAGACCATAGGCGTAGCAGCTGGCTTCACATCCGCTTGCGCTTGAGCCTGCTGCTGCGCCTGCTGTTCTTCTTGGAGCTTTTGGAGTCGCTCGAGACGCTTCTGGCGGATCTCGTCGGCTGTGGGCACGATCGCGGGCGCCGTGTCCGACGAGAGCGTGTTGCCGGCATCGTCACCCTTCATCTCCTCGTCCCCATCGTTGCGGCCCTGCAGCCACGCGCTCACCCAGCCAGACATACTCCTGAGCTCAGCTTTCTTCTTCCTGGTGGTGGTCAGGAGCTTTTCGCGGCGCGTGGATGGAATCCTTGGAGAGAAGGGATCGATTTTACTGCGAGAGCAAGAGATATACGACCGGATGCACAGCTTCCACTCAAATAGAGGCGCACAGAAACTGGGAGTGAAATTACTAGGTGCGCGATAATTAAACGTCCGATTTACTCAACCAACCACCGAAAACTGCGTTTAACATTGTTAAAGAACAAAGAATCTGCTGGAAAAGACATTTCTGAAAATTACAAACTCAAATTTTTCTTTATCCAGCTATACTTGTTGTATACCTTGCACAGCATTGTGAAGCACACAAAATAGACCACAACACGAGAACTTTGCGGCAGTTTGCCGAAGCTACATATGTTTGTCATTGGCCTTTGACGAACGAAGCTCAGCATCCAACACAGGCGATACGCTGCAACGCGTTAATATTTTTTTGCACCCACAGGACCGCACTACACATGGCGCACCTTTTCTGTTCAATTGCCCTTTTTCTGTTTTAAATCAACCGGGTATACACAAATATCTGGGTATACTTGGCTACACATGGACGAAAAACACGGGAAAATACGCAACTCACAGTCTCGCCCAAGAAATTTTACGAAAGCAGCCACTAAAATCGCTCAAAATTCAACTTGGGCCAGTGTCGCATTCTCACATTTTCCCATCACACGTTGCGTTGTTCGCACAATGCCATTCCATTACCTCACAATTGAAAAAGCTTCCACCGCAAGCAAACACGCACGACAACAAGATACTAGGAAATGAACAAGCTATTCGGTCGTGGCAGAGACCACCGCAGCGTCGCCGACGACGACGAGCTCAACTCGTGGTTGTGCGACGACCGTTCGTATCGGAACAAACCAAAGTCGGTACCACAGACACCACAGAAAAGCCATGCGTGTCAACGAGCAGAGCCGACGACGACGACACCCCCTCCAGTCCTCGTTATCAGGTACTTGTGGGACAGAAGCTACAGCCAGGGACTCGAGTTTGGGCGTCAAGTGCCAGCACCAGCATCAATGAAGCAGTTGTTGCCCGCAGTCTACTGGCGACCAGGATCCGAGACTTCGTTGGGCATCACGCTCGACGTGGAAGCCACAACGCGACAGATCATCGTGATTCACTCGACACGGCGCGACATCCGGGCTGGCTCGATCCTCATTCGAGTCGCTGGCCAGCCTGTCCGAGAGCACAACTTCCATGCACTACTCAAGGCTGCCAAGGAGTCGCGAGGGATCACGATCTGCCTGGAGTTCGCACCAGTCCCAGCGCCTGTGATCGTGAAGAAGCCCAACTACGAGCTCGCAGTGCTTGGAGTCGATAAGGGGTCGTTCGAGCTGGTCGCGGTAGACGGCTGTCCCGTGCGGTATCTTACGCTGCAGGATATCTACCAGCGGATTCACCACAGCAGTGACAGCACCGAGTCGTCGACCTGCGAGATGGTCTTTGAGAGGATGAACCACTACACCCAGGGACAGAAGCGCTCTTCCTCAGGTGGTGGCACCAGCAATGACGAAAACAACAACCGGCAGAACGACAGCAACGCTGTGATGAGAGGTGCGCAGACGGCCGCAATCGTGACGGCACTGGCCGCCGCAGCGACGATCGCAGGCGCACTGTCGTAAAGAGGTGGTCTCGCTCAGTAAATGGGTAAAGACGACCCAGAACTTTTTTTAGCCTGATGAGTCAGATGGCTACATATTTCAGCTTTGTGACATGCGCTTAAACCACAAAACTTCAACTAGGGACATGTTATAAAGAATGGACTTGGTTTTCTCTGTGTACCTCTTGGAGGTGTTTGACTTGTTGGTGATCGCGAGCGCTATGAACTGCAGCAGCACGTCGCTCAGCCG
>JALBYZ010000407.1:0-29300 GCA_038050575.1 Globisporangium mamillatum | reverse complement strand
GCTGTAGTAGTCCTGTGAGGGAAATTGAGAATGTTGCAGTTTGTGCATGGTGTCGATAACGACGGTTGGAGACGATTGCTTGAGTTATGAGGTTTGATACCTCAACGGAACATATTATTAGGGAATGGGGCCGATCTACCGGCGAGAGTTGCCTGCTGCGCGAACCACTTGCAGGTCAGAGTATAGAAACAAACGATCATTTAACGTGGGTACGCGCATGTCTCAGCCATGGATAGATACTCAATGTGCTTCTGTCGACGTACGTCAGAACTGTGGCAGTCAGGCTCTCTTTGCAATTGATGCAATGCCGCGTCAAACTGTCGTGTGGATGTGGGAAAACAAGTGGGTGTCGTGGCATCCATTATACTTTGTTTATGGCAGTACCTATTTGCAAGAATGTTGGTTCACATTGACTGCAAGACTGGTCGAAAACTGCCTCTGTGTCTAGGCAGCCTCATATATTTTCTACTTATAAGTCACCGATTGGCATGTGCGCTTCATTCAGGTCGGAGCCGCTGCCAGTCGCCGACTGGCCGAGTTCAGTTGAGGCTCTGATATCTCAGATGATACGATCATGCCACGATGGCCTCAAGATCTGACTGGGATGGGCAGGTCTGCTGGGCAACTCCGATCAACATTCACTCGCTCTCGCTACAAGCATTTCTTGGGGATTCAAGTGGGATCGCGTGATAATCATCAATTGGGCAACAGCGATCGCGTTTCTGCTGAAGAAAGTAGGTTAAAACGAGCAGCAGCTCTCCACGTTGCGCAGCTCTGAGCTGCAGAAACACACAGGAATCGACAGAGCAAATGAAGACACGCGCGTGCGTACGGGGCAAGCAACGGAGTTTTAAGGTCAAGGCTATTGTACAGTGAGATCATTCATTGTCGCGCTATGATGCCTTGGCTGGATTGAGTTCTGCTGTCGCACAAACATTCCCATTGACAGTCGCTCTTGTTTCGCAGCAATTCATGGATGGGGTGAGACGGACTTCTTCAACAGCATCGCGCGCTTCAAGTTGTCGCATCGGGTGCCTGGCATTCATTCCTTCATTCATGCAACGCACTGAGGTAAGGCGCAGAACGAGTTCAGATTCGCATTGCAGAAGACTTCAATGCAAGAATGATGCTTCATTGTTGTTCGCTAGGCGGGTTGTCGTCCATTCTGCGCATCCATGGAGAGCGCGTCGCCATCAAACGCCAGTCAGCAATCTGGGAGGCAGAGAATGACCTTCAGTATGCTCAACGCAACTTGATGCGACCAACATTCCGGTCCTCGCCTTTCGCAACTATTTATCGCGACCACAACAGGATTTGTCAGCAGCAAAGAGCTCCTGGTGGTGTTGCCGACAGAACTACCGGTACTGGGACGGGCTGGAGTCTGGGGCTGGCTTTCATTGCGCTTTCCACCGTCCAAAACACAAGCTCTAAAAGCGTCAAGCAACTGCCAAGGTAACCTTCACGCACTCACGATGAACCACAATTTCCACAAGCTCGCGTCTGCAGACTACGCTCGCTTCGTTGTGACCGCTGCAAACAAGAAAGAAGCAGCAAGCACACAGTCCAAGCACCTCTCCAAGTCCAGTGGCAAGAAGAGTGCTCCAGTCAATCCTCTTGCCACTGCAACAGGTGCAACAGTCGCCAAGAGCGCTGGAAGTGCCACTGGTGTGTCGAAACCTCAAGGCAACCCAGCAGCAAGCCGTCACGCAGAGTAAGACGATGTGATGGAGTACAGTAGCTCGCAAGCGGGCAGTCGATCGGCGCGATGTGAAAGCGACTGGTCCTCTGTTGCCATCAGCATCACAACCCTCCTCCAATATAAGAACACGCTACTCGAATGCAATATAAGACCCTATTTTTCTAAATAAATAATACTTTTGTAGCTTCAGCTTCAAGTTCACATCTGACTCTGAGTCGCGACGTGTCGTACCATGCTGCCATCAAGACACGTGTTTCCTTGAGTCTACATCTGTGTCGTAACGGGTCCTTTTTTAGTGTCGCTACCTGTCGTTTCCTGATTCGACATGGGTCGTGGCGGGTCGCCTTGACGCTGCGACCTCACGTGAGCACTTCCGAACAGCTCAGTTACGATAATCAGTCGTGCCTGTCAGGAGGAGGAAGACGACCCACAAAGAAGAAGCCGCATCCACTCCTCAAGAAAGCACCACCTTTGCGACGATCTTGCGCACCGTCTCGTGTGAATCTACAGCTCCCACTACCTCCACGTGATAGTGCTGCGTCTGCGCTACCGATTCGTGTGCGCATTTGATCGACTCCTGTCCCTACACGATGCGCAAGTCTTCGTCGTCGTCGCTGCCGCTGTGGACGTCGCTCTGGTCGGCGATGCCGCTGTCGTCCTACATCTCGATCCCGACGCTGCTGGGTACGGCACCGTACGCGCTGCTTGAAGGACTGATCTTGTGGCCACTCGAGCTCTATGAGTCGCTCGCGATCCTGCCCGTGAGCTTCCTGCGGCGCCACATGCCGCTGCTGGGCGGCACGCTCGTGGTGCTTATGACGCTGCACGGCATCCTGCTGCGCCTCTTTCTCGAGATGATGCACACGATCTTCGCGCGCATCACATACTCGCGCGATCCGGTATTCAACTTCCGCACTTTCTGGATGGGCATGCGCGACCGGTACGCGTTCATGGAGCTGCGCCAGGTGGACTGGAGCTTTGTGCACCAGCTCTTCGGCGAAGCGATCCAGAGCTCCACAAGCGAGGACGACTTGTGGATCGCGCTACAAGAGAGCATCTCGCTCTGCAACGACCCGTCGCTCAGCGTGTCCCAGGGTGGTGGCATTGTCGCGCGCGGCAAGAAGCTCTCGACCATCGCCGCGGCGGCGAAGAGCTACCAGCACTCGGCGCTGTCGGTCATCGAACGCAACCATCTGACCGACGGCGGCAAGCGCATCGCGAGCCACTTTGTGTGCGGCATTTTGAACGCCGAGACCAGTCCGGGGTGGCGCATTGGCTATATCGCGCTCAACTCCATGACGGGCTTTGTGGACTTCCCCATGCCGCGCGTGGATGCGCTCGTGCCTGGGTGGAGCAGCACCGGCAGCCAGGGCCAAGGTCAAGGTTCGGACGCGACGGTTATGATGATGGAGAGCAACAAGAGCAGCCAGGTGACGGTGCCGGAGATCTACGACCTGGAGTCGATGCGATGGGCGCTCGAAGCAATTCTCAAGAGCCTTGGGGGCATCGACGGACTCATCCTGGACCTGCGCTTCAACCAGGGCGGCGGCTCGTTGCTCTCGTCGCTGTCAGTAGCATCGTACTTTGCCGGCCCGAAGCCGTCGCTGGCGTTCTCGATCGACGAGAAGCTCCCTGGCGGAGGAGACATGCAGCGGTTCTCCCGACCGAAGAAGTACTACATCCCGAACACGTCGCGCTCGTTCCGATATCGCGGTCCGCTGGTCGTGCTCCAGAGTCAATACACGCGCGGGTACGTCGGCTTTATCATTGCTATCATATCAAAAGCATTGTCAACTCATAGGTACTGATGATATCGATTGGGTGTACCTAGCACTGCGGAATTGCTCTGCCTGGCGTTGCGAAAGCGGCCGCACACCTGCAGCATCGGCGGCCGCACAGCGGGAAGTCTGTCGGCGACCCACAAGCTCCGCCTCCCAAACTACTGGACCGTCGAGATCCCGCACCAGCGCTGCTTCAGCGCCGACGGGGAGCTCTTTGAAGGCGTCGGCATCCCGCCGACCAAGGACGTTCCTGAAATGACGATGGCGATGTCCACGAACGACATGAAGGCTGCGCACAGTGGCGATCTTGCAAAGGTCGACCTGTGCGTGAAGAAAGCCATCGAGCACATCACGAATGTGTGAAGAGCGAGAGAGAGAATGGAGACCAGCCAATCCGTCGTGTCTGTCTACCTACCATCATCGCATCCTGTCGTTGTAAGCCCGCTATTTAATATTTGCTTTTGTGTGTGTTTGTTTGTCTTTCATTTCATAAAAACCGGTATACCCTCATCTCTCATCCTTCTTCGGGATGTGCTGCCATACAGTCAGTCGACATATCCACTCAACTCAGTGCCTACCAAACCCCCATTGGTTCAGGCGTTTTCCTCGCAGCGAGGCTCAAGAGCTACGGTAGCACCTAC
The DNA here is from genome assembly GCA_038050575.1 of Globisporangium mamillatum. Classification (NCBI taxonomy): domain Eukaryota; phylum Oomycota; class Peronosporomycetes; order Pythiales; family Pythiaceae; genus Globisporangium; species Globisporangium mamillatum. The sequence continues at coordinate 25,179 of JALBYZ010000407.1, read as the reverse complement.
CTAGCTGTGTCCGCCTCCTGAATATAGGTAGTGGTACATCTGGTCGTGTAAACGAACCAGGTTGCGCGCCACTATGGGCGTGCCATCCAGACGCACCTCCATGTTGATGTCGTAGCTGAACTTCTTGTTGGCGACAAAGTGCAGGTTGCCGCTGACGCTCTGCGACGCGTTCACGGCGATCGGCGTGGGCAGCAAAAGGCGGCACTGGTACCAGTGGGTGCCCGGCTCGTCCGGCGCCGTGCTCAGCACCACGCGCGACGTCGAGCCGATAAAGTCCACCGTGAACCAGCACCCGAGTCCGTGCATGATGGCGGTCTTGTCGATGACGAAGCGGAACGGAATGTCGAACGTGTGGAGTTCGTCGTTCGTGATGTCCTTGAAGTCGAGCACGTGCGTCACCGGTTCGGTCGCAATCAGCATCTCGGATGGGAAATAGCCCACCACGGGCTGCGAGAAATGGTTCTCCACCGCGCGCGCGCGCATTGCCGAGAGGTCGAGTCCGTAGAAGTCGCGCTGCTGCCAGAACGCCACCTTGCCCATCTGCTCGCGGTAGATCGTCTCGTCTGTGAACGGCGACACGAACATCGTGCCGATCGACGGGAACATCTTAAAGCTCGGACTTTCGGAGCGGCGCCACTTCTTGCCGGCGTCCACAAACGTCTCGAGCATGCGCTCGTGCACCAGGAAGAAGCCCATGGGTTCCGAGATGACAATGTCCACTGGCTCCGGGAGCTCGATATCCTCCATCTTGCCCTTGATCACGACGATGCGGTCACTCAGTCCGTTGTAAGTCATGATCTCACGCGCGCAATCCGCCATGCCGCTCAGCTCCACGGCGTAGACACGCTTGGCGCCAGCCTTGAGCGCGAAGAACGCGAGGATGCCCGAGCCCGTGCCCACGTCCAGCACCACCTTGTCGCGGAAGTCGGCGGCGTTCTCGAGCATCGCACGCTCGTACGTGCTGGTGCGCACGTGGTCTTGCAACATGTTCTGTTGGTGTAGCAGCATGCCGTAGTACTGCGAAAACGGGTTATCTTCTTTTTCTTCTTCCGCATCTTGGTCTCCGCCTTTCATACCAGCTTTGGCCGCGGGTTTCGTGGCTTCCAGCGCGCCTTTCGTGACCGGAAGTGCGCGTGCAGAGCCAGAGGAAGCAGTGTGGGAGGACAGCAGCTCCTCCTGTTTGAGCCCGAACTTCTTCCACCCCGCGGTCTCCGCCGCCGACGCCGCCGCGTGCTGCGCTGCTTGGGGTGACTGCTGCTCCATTGTGGTTCGAGTTGATGCGGTTGTGGTTGGAAAAAAGGATCTGATTGACTCTTTGGAGAGCATCCTTCGCACAAATCCAAGAGCTACAGACCTGTAATTGGCTGTAAATGTGAATATGAAGCAGAATATCAGCGAATTATACTGGCTTCTTCATGTTTTTAGATCAAGATCTTGATGGGGTCAATATTAGATAAACCAGGATTTATCACTGGAAGGTAGATAAATAGTGTATGAGAAAGCAAATTATCAGAATCGTGTCGCTGCAGATATCACATATGGAAGGGCTAATCGAATTCGAAATCAAGACCAACACTCCTGCATAACTTGGTAATTAACCCAAAAATGTAGCCATCTTGGATATTTCAAGACTGTACTGGAATACTGTACCTACCAATAGCGAACGGTACGACATCATCACAACTCCGTTCATTGCTCCGATCATTAGATCTCCACCTCATAGAGCTGCTGGCTGTTGTTGCAATTACTATTACCATTGCCGTTGCTACTGTTGAGGTAGAGCGAGGTCATGATGCCCTCGATGCGGTCCATGGTCTTCTCCATCGACCCGATACGCGATGAGTGCTGCGACAGCGTCGCCATGAACGTGTTCTGCTGCTCCGCGAGCAGCTGCTGCGTCGACGTGATCTGGCAGATGAGGTCGAAGCACGCGCCGTCGTTGCCGTCGTTGCTGCTGCAGACGCTACTACTGCTTCTGCCATTCGAAGCAGTTGCTGACTGAGCCACATCAAGCTGCGGACTCGACCTGGACAGCCCGCCCCTATACAGACTTGGAGGTGGTGGTGGCGGTACTTCCTCTTCTTCTGTGTTTTCTGAGAATACGGATGATCTGGTTGACGATGCAGAGGACATCGACCGTTCAGAGAACCTCGAGGAGACTGTAGACGCTGTGGATGACGTAGATACTCTGGACGCCCTCGACCCGAACGAAGAAGTCGACTTCAAGACACTCTCGGAGTTCCGGCGAGGGAGACTGCGGCGCGGGAGTACCATGTCTGGGTCAAAGAGCTGGTAGAGTTGTCGTTCTCTAGTGTCTCGTGGGAGCGTGTGACTGGTCCCAGCAGCAAAATCGTCCTTCGTCTCCAGCTCCTCCGGGACGCACTGCAGGGACGCTGCTCGGGTGTCTGGCCGCTGCTGTGTGAATTGATGCTGCTCGTCAATAGTCCGGATCGCTGGGGCTGAATGAACGCGCTGCTTGCGTTTCCGGATCGTCATCGTAGATCTCCGCTCAGCCTGCTCTAACTGCTGTTGTAGGTGCTGCTGCTGCATCTGTTCCTCTCTCTTGGCACTCAGCAGCAGCTTTTCGGCAGCGGTCGACAGGTACGCCAAGATCTCTACTGCTCGCGGCGGGAGCGCTTCCTTCGGCTCGGGATCCATCACAAACACCGATCCGATCACGATGCCCGATGCTGGATCGCAGATTGGCGTTGTCGCGTAGAAGCGAATGCCCGCGCTGCCGGTCACCAGCGGGTTGGTTCTGAACCGCGGGTCCTGCGACGCGTCCATGATGATGGTCGGCAGCACGTTCTGCAGGAGCTGCGAGCAGAACGCGATGTTGCGCGGCAGCTCGCGCTGCGAGATCCCGAGCCGCGCCTTGTACCACTGCCGCGTGGAGTCGATGAACCCAACCGCCGCGACGTTGCACTCAAGCGCGCGGCTCGCGAGCTCGCAGAGCGCGTCGTACTCGGTCTGGCAGCCCGAGTCCATGATCCCGTAGAGCTCGAGGAGCTCCTGGCGCCGGATCTCGTAGATCTCGTGCTGCTCTTCCTCAGGGAGGAACTCGATGTGGTTCGAGTAGGTTCTCGAGATCTGCTGTTGTTGCCGCCGACTGAAGGTTCGCGCGCTGCTCAGGGTACTGGATCTACTGCTGGCTCTACTGCTAAGGTACTCACGCTCGTCTCCGCTCGCTTCGCTACTCGAGCTGTTGAGCTCCAAGTCAGAGGCACTGCTTTCGCAGATTGAAAACTCGAGACTCGCCATGCTGTCTGTGATTGCAGTAACACCGACCGCTGTAGTCGATCGCGCCGACGCCGTGGTACTCGCCGTGTACGCGCTGCTGCTGTTTGCGCTCTGGCTCATGCTCATGAAGTTACAGTCCGGGGTCACGTCGTCCTGCGAGTGATGGCTTTCGGCCTTGCCGGCGCCGATCAGCGCCTTGTCGATGCAGTCGAAGCACAGACGCACGTTGATCGTCTGCTGGTTTGTCGGCCCCACCTGCACTTTGCGGTGGCGGTTGCAGCTGCGGCAGACAATCTCGCCGCACGCGCGGCAGTGGTGCTTGCGCACGAAAGGGCGGAACTTGCGTTGGCAATAGTAACAGTGCAGCCGTTCGTCGTTCTTGATCCAGTTGTCCTTGCTCAGCAGCGCCAGGCGGAGCACCGACTTGTCATTCATGAGCTCCTGCATGCGCTCCGCTTCGTTAATGTAGAATGCCGAGAGTCCGCGCGGCCGTGACATACTGGCCGGGAGTGGTCTGTAGCACAAGCCTTAGTCTTGTCTTGAGCTCTCAGACGAGCCAACGTGGAGCCTTCTTGCCTTTGCGCTGATATCCGCAGAAGCGACTCTGAGGCCTTTTGCTGTCAGTCCTACTCTAGCCAGGCAGTCTGGGTGAGCCTTCCATGCACTGAGAGTCCTCATTCATTCAAAAAACCAACACTGTGGTAGAACAGGTGGAGGCGCGACAGTTTGAGCCACTCGCTGGTAGAGAGCAGCATCCGTCCACATGGCGACTCCGCTGAACCGTACAGCTCCATTTAGCTGATACTTTCGTTTGCCAATCAGGTACTTTGGCTCAGTTCGCGATAGAGCGAGTGAGCCAATCCCAAGAGCCTCTCCCAGACCCATATGCTACGGAGTTTTTGAGCATCAAGCCGCCCGCCAGATGGGAAGCTCACCGGCTGGTGCCGCGAGAGTTCCGGCCACTACACCACACGGTCGCCCCAACGGACAGACGGGTGTTCCGATTTCCGATACAGACACTATGTACCCAACCCAATAGCGCGAGTCGGGCTCGAGCTCCAGGCTTGGTTTGCTTACTTGTTTCGACCACTCCACGAGGCTTCTTTGGTGCCAGCTTGTGGCCGATTGAATGGGATTTGCGACTGGCAAAGTTCAACGTCATCGAGGTGGAAACTCCGATGATGTTTACTGGCAAAGGCGCTGAATGGACACGAGAGGGTCAGCAAATCTTAGGACTCTCGTTCGAGAGTGGACTTGATAAACGTCCGGAGCAGTGTTCTCCTTCTCATGAAGGATCTCTTGGGAACGTGGTAACCACACACACACACACACAAGACTGTTTCACTGGGATTAGTTAGAGCCATACCTCCAAGTCTAATCAATCAGAACATTGTTTGTTGCAATTGAGAGGATCAGAAACTCTGAGATTTGTGTTGGATGGTCATCGGGATTTTCGTTCGCACTTTCACGCCTATCTGGTAGGTACTGTAGCGAAAAAATTGGCGCGCCTTCCATCGCAACAGTAGGACGGTACCAGTTGGTAATGTCTGGCTCCGCTTTTACAGCGCTCTTCTCAATCATCCATCAGCGTCTTCCTCTGACCTTATGAGATAAAGACGAGCCCTGAGTACTGGCCACACACACAGCAAAGCACTTTGAAGTACCAACCACCAAAATCTGAATAAAACTCCTCAGCTCAACTTTTGTGAGGTGGAGGCGAGCCGCAGCCTCTCACCCACGAGAAGCGTGAGGTGCCACTTCATTTTGCTCTCGATCGTCAGGATCTCGAGGTAGTCCTTGATAACACCACCATCGTTGCGTACTCGGACTGGAATAGCGCCGCCGCGTCCAGTCTTTGAGGACCCGGTGTAGGCGGGAGTCGAGATCAGCACTTGGTTCGCGACTGGGATCTGGGTCTCGCGCTCGATGTGCTCTTTCACGGCACTGATGGGGGAGATCATACTCAGGGAGAAGCAAAGCGGACCGTCGGACTTCCAGCGGCGCATCACTGGGATATCTTCCTGGCCTTTCGCGCACTTGACGCACACGAGAACCGAGCTTTCGTCGCCTAGTTTCCCGGGCTCCTTGGTCCTTGCTAGGTGCTGGCTACCATTGTTCACCTCTGGGGCGCGATCTTCCTCGTCTTCGTCACTATCGGAGATACTATTCGCTGGCGCCAATTCCGATTCTCCTCTCAAGCCTTGAGTTTGCTGGCTCAATAACAGCAGCTTCTGGTCCATGAGCTGCTGCTCGAGAATCTGGATACGCTGCTTCTGCCGGCGCATGAGCACTTCGTGCTTCGGGTCCAAGTGGCGTCGCAGGAATTGCACCTTCGCCTGGGCTTCGCGCTCGTCAATCTGCTGCTGTTGCTGTTGTTGTTTCTGGCGATTAGCTCTGGGGCTCGATGCCTCAGCTGTTAGTGGTCGGGTCTCCTTGGCTGTGGCTTTGTTCCTCTGGATGTAGTTGACTATACCTTTCTCCTTCTTGTTTTTCTTGTTCTTCATCTTTTGTGGAGAATTGAGGCGCTCCGTCTGTTGCTGCTGCTGGTTGTAAACGACCAATAGATAGTGCAGAATCGACGCCACCGGATCCCCGGGCTTGGAGATTGCGAACGACGAGTTCGTTGGCACCGGTGCTGTCGACAGCGTCCTGTGCTGCCCAAACTGGTTGATTGCCAACAGAAAAGCGTCGCCTGATACCATGGCCCCATCACCGCTGCCTGGGTTCTTGGGAGCCATAAACTGGCTGACGAGGCTCGCCATCTCCCTCTCGGAGCACGTAAACCCTGGCAGCGATTTGAGCAATTGCCTGAACGCACGCTCGCTTACGTGCAAGTAGGAACCATAGCTCTGGCTCTCATTGCTACTAATATGGCTGGGCTTGCTGCGCCTTTCAGCTGTGTGTATCGTCTGGAGTCGGGACTCCAAATACTTGTTCACATTGCGAGTCATGCCCTTCCATTTTCTACGGCCTGCTCCCTGGAACTCGCCCTCTCCAGTACCAAGCTCACCGTCACTAGCGCCACCGACACTGTCAAAGTCCTCCATGGCCAACACTTCGAGTGCGCTGTGAAGCGCGTCAATGAGTTTCTTGACTGCGAACTCGCAGATCTGCTCGTCGTTGAGCTTGGTGGTGGTGATCGCTGCCGTGGAGATGTCGACGCTGCCACCGTCAATTAGAGTCTTGAGCACTTTGTTGCCGATCGGATTCTTCTTGAGTGCCAGCGTTTGCAGGACTCTCTTGCCCGTGACCACGTCGCAGTTGGAAGCAAACGCGTGCCACTCGCTCGGGATCTCGGAGATCTGGTTCTCCATCGCGTTCAACACCGCGAGGTTCCTCAGTCGTGCGAGCTCTGGAGAGAGTACCTGAATTTGATTCTGCTGGAGGTCCAGGAGTTCGAGGAACCTGCAGCTCGCGATCGATTCGGGAAGCCTCTGAAGCTGGTTCGAGCCTAATTTACAGACGCGAAGCCCTGGTAGAGCGTGAAACAGCTCCTCCGGGAGCTCCGCAAGGCTGTTATGGTACAGATTGAGCTCCTCACAGAATGGCAGCAGCGAGCCTTGAGCTCCAGTGGGGATCGAGCGAATGCGGTTCCAGCTCGCGTTGATACTGAAGACGTTCGAGGGCGTACCTTCCAGATACGTCTTCAAGCCATACTTCAGCACTGGGAATGCACGAAGTTGGTTGTGGTTGAGCGTGATCTGCTGCTGCGCGAGGGTCGCTGGGTACACCTGAAACCCCAAGCCAAGCGCGTTGTTAGAGAGAGTCAGGGTTTCTAGCATCGGCATCAATGAGATCGCTACTGGAAGACTCTTGAGCTTGTTCTTATGCAGGACCAAGTGCCTAAGACTCTCTCTCATCACTAAGAGCTCCTCAGGTACGCTCGTGAGGACATTGCGATGCAGATCGAGCGTGACGAGCTGGCATCTCCCCTCCCACTGCTGAAGCACTGAACTGGGCAGCGACTTGAGCTGGTTCTTGGATAGATTCAACAACACCAGGCCAGGGATCGCTGTGATCGCCCTGGGTAGTGTCGTGAGCTGATTGGTGGCCAGCTGCAGATCGGTCAGGGCTGAGAGTTTGGATAACTTTGCGTCGAGGCCGTGGAAGCTCTTGTCCCTCAAGCGGTTGGCTGACAGCGTGAGCTTCTGCAGAGACTGGAGCTGCTCGATATCAGGAGGGAAACTGGAGATGAGGTTGTTACTCAAATCCAGTACCTCCAATTGTTTAAGGCCGGTGATGAACCCTGGAAACACCTGGAGGCATTGGCTCGAGAGCATCAACACTTTCAAGAGCATGAGTAAACTCCCACACTTTGCAGCCAAGTGCGAATCACTTTGGATCGATTGCAGCACTAGCGGGTTGTTCACTTGTAGCACCTGAAACTCCTGTATCTTCGCCTCACAGGCTTGGAACCTTGTGAGGTGGTTAGCGGTTGAGTGCTGGATTTTCGCGACCAAATCCTTCTTCCTCGCGCTTGCGATCACCTGTTGACAGCGCGTCTCGTAGCTCTTCAGCACTTGCTGGATGCAAAGACCGCCGTCAGTCCCGTTGTCATTGAGGTCCTCGGTAACTCGGAAGCTCCACATACGCATCAAGTAGGTCACAAACTCGGCGTCCTCTGTGCAGTATCCGTCGCTCTTCTCGACGTGAAACCTGAGGAAGCTGTTGAACGAGATCCCTGAACCATCTACTTCCTCTTGACCGTTCAGCCAAATCGCGACCTCGTCAAACTCGGATTTGGAGCAGAGATCGCTTGCCAGACTCTGTTTCGCCAGCGCTACGAGCTTGTGTGGACGGACAAGATCAGGAGGTGGCTTGGCGCCTTCACCCCTCCGCGCGTCCGAGATCTGCTCAAAGAGATGGCGCACGAGCGTGTCTCGACCCAAGGGAAGGGATGAGAGCAGCTTCAGTAACTCAATTAGTACGATGCGGTCTGGGTATTGAGCGTCCAGACAGTGCTGGACCAGCACTGGATACTCCGAGAGCAGCACCGTCGAGTCGTTAGGAGTAGTCGTGCTCTTCGAACCTGCTGACAGACTGGAGACCACCTTGTTGAGGATGTCGAGACACGCCTGCTTCGTCACACGCTTGTCATGCGTCTCCCACACGCGCTGCTGGAAGCACTGGAACCTTCGACCATAAAGCCCAAAGCGGCGGCGGAACAGCGCGGTTTCTCTGTCCAGGTCGTGGAGATAACGCTGAAAGTCCCTCTCACCTAGGATTTCCTCAAGACACTGCAGTTTCGGGTTCAACGAAGTTGAATCGATGGTACTGACGAGATGAATTTTCTGCTGCAGCTCGGCACACTTAAGTTCGCTGGCCCTGATCTCGCGCTGCAGGTCGCTCAGATCCGCCTCGAGACTCGAAATCGTGATTGCGAGAGCGATCCACTTGGTGAAAAGGTGTGCTGCGTCGCTGGTGGTGTCACTAGAGGCTCTACGCACATAGTTGAACTTGGACGGGCTCTTGGCTGGAAGTAGCGCTAAGATACTTTGGCTCTGACTGTGCTGGTGCTGTTGTCGAAGCGTGCGGATGGCGTCCACCACCGCGTTCCCACTGGAGGTAGTAGAAGTGGACAGAGTAGTGCCGCTTGACTCGAAGAATGTGCGAGCTGATTGCGGACGAGCCTTGCCGACGCTGGTCCTCTGTGGGGACCACGCACTCTTGTGACTGAGAGTCTGGGCGGCATCTCCATTCGGCCTTGCGTCCACCAAGAGCGCATCGTAGAGCTTGCGCAGATGGTGCGCCGCCGAGATCTCGGCCTTGGACTTGGTCGCCTCGCCAGTACTTCCTAGGTACTGCATCGCTGTCGTACTACTCATAAACTCAAATAAACGCCGACTAGACTCAAGGTAAGGTACATGCAGAGTCAAGCGTTGCAGATTGGTAATCCTTGCAACACTAGGCTATATCTGGGACCACCGGTTTCAACCATCCCGCTCAGCACAAGAGCCCTCAGACAGTGTGTACCACCTGAGGCCGCTCGCTCTTGGTCACAGCCCTGCGTCCTTTCAAGATCCACCGTCCGATCTTTTCTGTTACAAAGTAATACGGCAATAACTCGTCATCGTCACCCATGGGCGCCGAGCACTCGCGCATCGTGGTCAGGCCCCCACTGTCCTGGCAGACGCTGCAGTATGGGATCCACTACTCCAGTACAGACGTGGCCGTGTGGCCGCACCTGTCGCCACTCGCGCAATGGTTCACGGCCCAGGACGCGCTCGCGCTCAAGAAGCAACTGGACGCGCGCACGTGCACCAACTTGCTGAGCTTTGCCGAGTTCGTCGCGTGGCTGCAGAACGGAAAGCTTCCAGTCGCTTTCCAGCAACATTCGATGCCTGAGCGCCACGACATCTTGATGCCTCCAGGTCTTTCGATCCATAACAAGGACGCGTCACCAGCCAAGCGCAAAGCCGACGACACCATCTCGACCACTACCACGAAGGTGCTCGAAGTGTACCTGGAGCACGTGTTCTACACGTTCAGAGGCGGAAGCACCGCCAGTCCCAAGCTCTATGGGATGGAGTTCCTCGCGGCGTTCGTGCTGCTCTCGCGCGCGATCTGGAGCTTTGACGACAAAGTGCGCGTGCTCATGGCGCTCTTCCACGACCCCTCGCTGAGTGCCCGGCACGCCGCTCTCAGTGCTTCGTCTTCACAATATCAGCGTCAAGACAAGTGCTTTAAAGAGACCGACCTGGCACAGCTCTTTCTCTGCGTCATGCGAGGCGCTGCTAAGGCGACGGTCGGCGTCGGTGGGGTCTGGGACCACCACGGACTTCGCATCGCCACCATCGCGCGCCAACTCGCAGCAACGTGCATGAGTGACGCGCTGGAGGCTCGCAAGCGACACTCTCCCAATCAGCATCAGCAGCATCAAGGACCGGTCTCGCCTTCCAAGCTGTCGAAGGCCGCGAGCAGTCCTACGAAGCGAGTCCCCAGTAATAGCATTAGCGACCACCAGTACAACTTCGTACTTGGCGGCATTTCCGAGCGCGAGTTCCGCGAATTCGTGGCCTCCAAGCCAATGATCCAGCGCTTCTTAGCACTCTTCGTGGCCGAGGAGCTCCGGAATCCATTCACGTTCTCGCCACTGAGCTCCCAGTCCACAGGTGTTGCATTCCCAAAGAGCTACCGCTCGGCAGTCGACCAGCAGACGAATCTGTACCATACGCTTCTCCAGAACCATGTCACGTTCGAAGGCCGCTCTGCGAAGCGAGCGCTGAGCGCGACTGTGCTCATCCAGAGCACGTGGCGACGGCGCAAGTCGCGCACGCTGCTAGAGCAGCACAAAGAGGAACGCGTGCGCCAGCGTCACGCGTCGGCGGCGACGTTACAGAGCTACTTGCGGCAGTTCCAGTTCGCCAAAGTGCTCGAGCAGCACGCCGACGCCGAGCGAGAGGCGTTCAACGGCGGGCTGTTCATCGCCGGCTCGGGGCCGTGCATCCCAAGGGCGAAAGCTACAGGGTCAGATTCAGGCGATGCCTCTCGTAGCAACACTGTACCGCCATCATCGGCAACGCACAGCCATCCAGGGCTGACGGTGTACACGCCCATGGCGTCACCTCTCAAGCTCGTCGAGACGTTCAAGTTCCTCAATGTGCACATTTGTACCGTCGCAGCGTCACAGACCTGTGCGTTAGCGCTTGCCGACAACCGCAAGACGTTGTTCGCATGGGGACGGTGCCTGCCCTGCGTCTACCATCGTACCTCCAAAGAGGACCTCGATGGCTACAGTAACAGCAACAGGGACAGTGTGAGTCTGTTTCAAACAACACCTACGCGGATCTCTTACCAGTTCAAAGACGACGAGCACGTTGTCCAGGTCGCATGCGGACTCCGCCACGCGCTCGTGCTCACTGATCAAGGGATGGTGTACTCCTGGGGATTCAACGACCACGGACAACTCGGCCACGGCTCGAAAGAGACCCTGGAGGCGCGCACGGACGGGAGCGTCACGTACGCATTACACTTTGGCGAGCGCGATGGCCGCGAGTCCGAGTTTCTCGCGTCGCCCACGCGGCTCGTGTACTTCCAGGGCTCGGCAGCCCAGCAAGCCGATCCGATCCCGGTCCAGCAGATCTGCTGTGGAGACTACTACTGCATGGCGCTCAGTCGCGAGGGCGACGTGTTCACGTGGGGCGAGACCTCTGAGGGTCAACTGGGTCACGGCGACGTCCATCCAGCGTTCCAGGTCGCGTTCGTGGACCTGCACATGATCAACTCGGCGTACACGTTCCTCTCGCAGCCCGAGCCTGTGCTGGCGCTCAGCAACGACGAGATTGTGTACATCAGCTGTCGCAAGAACCATTCCGTGGCGCTGGCGCGCGACGGTCGCGTGTTCGAGTGGGGCAACTGGGGCAAGCGCCGCGGCCAAGACACGGAGCACGCGTTCATGCCGATCGAGAAGGAGCACGTTCAGGACCTGCGACTCCGCCAGCTCAGTGTCGGCGACCACCACATGGTCGCGGAGGGCAGCAGCGTGTGGATGAATATGGTCGAACCTGATACTTCCAAGAGCCGATATGCGCCAGAGACTGATGATGAGGGGAATATGCGGAGTCAGCCGAGTGAGCCGGAAGAAGACAGCTTTGGCGTGGCTAAGGGTGGCTTCTACCTGGCTCGTGCTGTGTACTCGTGCTCTTTTGAGGCGATCGAGAAGCAGTTTGTGGGTAAATCGCGGTCGTGGATGTGCACGATCGTCGACTTTGATGTGGACGACCTGGAAGAAGAGCAGATCCTGGACCCAGACCCAGGTACCAACGCTCAGATAGCAACAGACACACAAGACCAACAGCAGGACCAGCAACAAGGCCAAGGCGTCGGCGTCCAGTCCGTGTGGAAGAAGCGCGTGCAGCCGTACGCGCTCTCGGTCGAGCAAGTTGGCCACTTCGATGCGCGCATCCAGCAGCTGCGACCGCTCTCGTACCGGCAGAACTACGGCTACAGCTACGAGAAGCTGCTCAACACGTGGCTCTTCGGCCACGTCGAAGAGCGCTTCGTCGCGTTCCCGAGAGGGAAACCCGCGGGCTTCTACGTCCAGTTCCTCACCCCGCTCGAGTCCATTTTGCCCTCAGAGACCGAGCATCGCGTCGAGTCGGAGCTGACCGAAGGGTACGTGGAGCCAGCGGTGGTGGAGTTCAAGGTGTGTGGCTCGAGCACGGCGCAGACCACAATCTCCAAGCGAGGGTTTGCGGTCCACGCGTTCCACCTGGGCATGGAAGACGCCAAGCTCACCAAAATCCAGCGCATGAAGAAGAAGAAGGCGTCGATCGTCACGGAGGAGAACAGTCTGTACCTGCTCGAGTTCAACGAGTCCTGTCTGCCGTCATCATCATTATCACCGCCAATTTCTTCTGCCAAAGGTGGAGGTCAAATGAGTGGTGGAGAAGGCTTCGCCACTGCCACCAATGAGGAAGACGAAGAGCGCCAAGCGGATCTGAGCGCTCTCATCGTCGGTGAGATGACGGAAAGGGTGCTCGCAGCCCAAGAGTCCGGCGTGCTTGCGGTCTTGATCGTGCTCGACCTCTTCGACGTTGAGCCCTTTGAGCTCCAGTTTGAAGACGACTCGGGCGTCTACATTCCCGTGCTCATGGTCAACAAGTACGCACTGGCGGTGCATGAAGGTGGATCAAGCGGCCTACCGTTGTCGAAATCAGCAGGTCGCAAGCGGGTGACGTTCCACGAGGTCGTCGAGCTCATGATCGCGCCTCTGGACGACAGCGAGCCGTACTCCTCACTAGCGCACCATCGCACGATATCTTCGTCACGCAAGTTCGTGTCACGCCCGGTGTGGACAGCGCGGTGCTTCCGTCGCGTCGACACGCTAAATGCTCGTGTCCAATGCGCGCTCGCGAATGGTGCCTCCGGTGTGATTCTCTTCCAGGACCCCGAGTCTCTGGAGATGGATGGCGAGACCAAAGGCGCGCCGATCTTCCACCTCTCGCTGGCATCTGAGTTCTCAGAGGCGTCTGGAGGGTATGAGCCAAAGATGCGCTTCCACGACCGCCTCATCGCGATGATCTCGTACGAAGAAGGCGCTCGCCTGCGCGCGTCGAGCCACATGTCGCTTTGTCAAAAGTACATGCCGCTGCTGAGCAAAGACGGCTCAAACTACGAGCTGCTGACCCAGATCTCGTTCGAAATCCGACCCGGGGGCACTACGTACGCGTGGGGAAACGGACAGAACGGACGCCTGGGGATTGGTCCATCGGCGAGCGACGTCTTCCAGGACGGCTACGAAGCGCTCACGGACACGGCGTACCGGTTCGTGGACCAGCCAACGCCGATCGTCACGCTTGCAGGACTGGAGATGAAGCAGCTCGAGTGCGGCAACACCCACTCACTCGCAGTGACGAAGCAGGGCAAGGTGTTCACGTGGGGTCGCGGTTCGCGAGGCGCTCTAGCCCAGGCTAGCTCAACCAGCGGTATCAAGAAGAACACACAGAACAAGTCACAAAGTATTCAGGATCTCTGGGTCCCCAAGCAGGTCCACGGACTGCGGTTCGAGCACATTGTGCAAGTGGCGGCGAACGACGCGTGCTCGCTGTTCCTCACAGAGATCGTGCCCGCGGCGCTCTATCGCGAGCGGCGGCACGAAATCGCGCAACTGAAGGCCGTTGCCAGGAAGAGTCTGCTGTAGAGTGGTTGATACTCCCCCTGACTAGTTGTGTATGTTTTAGTAATCTGGAACCAACATTGTTAAACATAAAGAGATCTGGCACATCAGGGCTGACCAGGGTGCAACAGCGCTCTCAAACGACTCACGAGGTCGAGACATTGGATTGCGTTCTCCTGCACATCTCTCGATTCGACGCACGCGAGCAGCGACGGTCGCTTCGCGAGTCGGCTCTCGTCGTTGTCTCCCTGGTTGGCGTTGCTGATGCTAGCGTAGCTATTGCTTCGTGAGAGCGTTCCCGCGCCATTACTATTGAGCGCCTTGTTGGTCGGACTTGGTGCGTCAGTGGACCTGAATTTCACGTCACCTGATTTCGATGGGGATTGTTGAGGGCCGCTCGCTGCTGCTGGTGACGCCCGCACTTCGTAGAACTTGAGATGTTGGAGCTCCCATTTCTCCCAGAGCGACGATGGCTGGAAGAGATACACGCAGAAGAAGTCGAGCCGGCTCAAGTCAATCTTTGCCAGAAGCTAATAAAAGGTGCCAATAAGAGACTGATGTGAGACTGTCGTTGGATCTTAGGTAGGTAGAGAGAGCAATCCACCTGGTTAATCGCCGTCGTACCTTGTCGAGATGCAGCAGATGCCAGTTCTGCGCGTCATCCTCACAGTGGATGTGCTGCATGAGCGGATACTCGTCCAGCAGGACCACCGAGGAGCCATCGGTGTTGATCTGCACGAGCCGCAGTGCCGAGGTATAGAAGTTGCGGAACACCAGGTACGAGAGCGAGGTCGAGGGCTTGGGAGTGCTTTGCAGGTGCACGCTGAAGCAGCAGCCGCGCACGCCGTCGAAGCGCGACTTGGTGAGGGTTCCGTGCGGCGTCGAGACCTGGAAGTGCTCCTGCAGGCTCTGTACGCGGCCGAGACGCACGGGGATCTCCATTTGCGAGTGGGTCAGATGGGACTTTCGCTGGACAATGCTCACAGCGTTTCTGATCCTCCACAGTAACGGATAGTGGCTCTTTTATGTGTATTTTAGGAACCAGATGTGAAAAATGATGACACGCTAAGCTGAAATTCATCCTGATGTTCTTTATTTTGTAATGTAGAATTACAACATACGTATTCCTGAGGAGACGTGAGCCAATCAGAAGCGCGCATTTGGAGAATTTTCTCACGAGATCCATGTGTGCACGCGTCGCGCGGGAGCGAGTGAATGATGAATGATGTGGGGTGATGGAGATGGAGAGATGGTCAAAACTCAATGCCTACCAAGCGCTCAAGCTCAAAGCCACCAGCGCGCAAGCTCAAAGTCCTGGAAACACCGGACGGGGAAGGCTTGGTAACCCCGACAGCTCAAGACACGACAATGACACCCGAAACCATGTCGCTTGGCATCGCTTTCCTTCACCTCTACGCTAACTGGCCCCAGATTCATGTAGCATCGATTATGAGTGTTGACGTCGAGTCAATATATAGCTTCGTCGCTCGGGTAAAATCCAACAAACAAGAGACACTGACAGGTGGCGAACTGGCAAAAACGAATCTGCAGAACACGTACAGCGCCTGATCGCACATATCGGCGCAGCCTGTCATTTATTAAGCATAGCCATGTACGTGATGACGCACGTGGGGATCGTACAAGCGATCATATCTGCAAGGGATTGAACTCAAGCCCTGAACTCAGGAATTACTCAACCCGCAGTGCGTGTGGTTCTCGACCATCAGCAGCTGAAATCCCCTGGTAGCCACATATACGAACTTCTCGCAAAAGGTATTGAAGTAAAGTGAGTGAGAGATCTACCTTTATGATGCATTCCAAGTATGCTTTGTTTTATTCGTGCAAGGTAGCTCACGGATCGGTTAATTGGACGGACCACGCACTCGTATCGCAAGGGCGCTGCGTGATCGAGAAAGACCAAGAGCTGTACGACTTGTCCTTGGCAGAATTCGACTCGATGTGAAACTCCAGATCCAGAGGATTTCGCATCGTGACGCAGGGGTTTTGGAGCGTCTGGATCCTCCACTCTGCAGCCAATGTCAAGCAAAGCTCAAGAAGCAGAGACAAAATACAAGAGAAGCAGCTGAAGCTGAGAAGCAAGCTGAAAAGAAGCCCCGGCAAGCTGCGAGAGAAGCAACACAGGCAGAAAAGAAGCAGCACAGGCGGCAAAACGAGCGGCGAAAGGTGCAACGCAGGCAAATAAGCAAGTAGAAAAGACTGACCGACAAGCCGGAATACAAGCTGCGGAGGCTGAACAACGAGCTGAAAAGGAGGCCCGACAAGCTCCAAAAGAAGCAGTGCAGGAAGGTAACCAAGCGCACCGAATGCCAAATGCAAACGCTTTGAAGAAATTGACAGAACCATTCAGCAAATCGCCGTTATCCCGCTCTTCGCCCCCACAACCAAGACCCGACACCAACAAGCAGCTTCGGGAACTGCAGACAGCCATTTGCAGGAACTGAGCCACCATTGGGTGCATTCCACCAACACATGGCCATCCAGGACCAACCTCATGAGCATCGCAGGCGTTCCGCCAGGCACCCAATTGCCTTTTGCCTGTTCCTTTAATACATTTCCCAGGCAAAACGAAAACCCGTAACATCGGCTACTCAACAGAACTTCTAACACAATGTATCACAAAATCAAGTGGCTTCATGTCATAGTTACTGCTGAGAGTCCGGTAAAATCCTCCACAAAGCGAGTCCCCAGTAATAGCATTAGCGACCACCAGTACAACTTCGTACTTGGCGGCATTTCCGAGCGCGAGTTCCGCGAATTCGTGGCCTCCAAGCCAATGATCCAGCGCTTCTTAGCACTCTTCGTGGCCGAGGAGCTCCGGAATCCATTCACGTTCTCGCCACTGAGCTCCCAGTCCACAGGTGTTGCATTCCCAAAGAGCTACCGCTCGGCAGTCGACCAGCAGACGAATCTGTACCATACGCTTCTCCAGAACCATGTCACGTTCGAAGGCCGCTCTGCGAAGCGAGCGCTGAGCGCGACTGTGCTCATCCAGAGCACGTGGCGACGGCGCAAGTCGCGCACGCTGCTAGAGCAGCACACAGAGGAACGCGTGCGCCAGCGGCACGCGTCGGCGGCGACGTTACAGAGCTACTTGCGGCAGTTCCAGTTCGCCAAAGTGCTCGAGCAGCACGCCGACGCCGAGCGAGAGGCGTTCAACGGCGGGCTGTTCATCGCCGGCTCGGGGCCGTGCATCCCAAGGGCGAAAGCTACAGGGTCAGATTCAGGCGATGCCTCTCGTAGCAACACTGTACCGCCATCATCGGCAACGCACAGCCATCCAGGGCTGACGGTGTACACGCCCATGGCGTCACCTCTCAAGCTCGTCGAGACGTTCAAGTTCCTCAATGTGCACATTTGTACCGTCGCAGCGTCACAGACCTGTGCGTTAGCGCTTGCCGACAACCGCAAGACGTTGTTCGCATGGGGACGGTGCCTGCCCTGCGTCTACCATCGTACCTCCAAAGAGGACCTCGATGGCTACAGTAACAGCAACAGGGACAGTGTGAGTCTGTTTCAAACAACACCTACGCGGATCTCTTACCAGTTCAAAGACGACGAGCACGTTGTCCAGGTCGCATGCGGACTCCGCCACGCGCTCGTGCTCACTGATCAAGGGATGGTGTACTCCTGGGGATTCAACGACCACGGACAACTCGGCCACGGCTCGAAAGAGACCCTGGAGGCGCGCACGGACGGGAGCGTCACGTACGCATTACACTTTGGCGAGCGCGATGGCCGCGAGTCCGAGTTTCTCGCGTCGCCCACGCGGCTCGTGTACTTCCAGGGCTCGGCAGCCCAGCAAGCCGATCCGATCCCGGTCCAGCAGATCTGCTGTGGAGACTACTACTGCATGGCGCTCAGTCGCGAGGGCGACGTGTTCACGTGGGGCGAGACCTCTGAGGGTCAACTGGGTCACGGCGACGTCCATCCAGCGTTCCAGGTCGCGTTCGTGGACCTGCACATGATCAACTCGGCGTACACGTTCCTCTCGCAGCCCGAGCCTGTGCTGGCGCTCAGCAACGACGAGATTGTGTACATCAGCTGTCGCAAGAACCATTCCGTGGCGCTGGCGCGCGACGGTCGCGTGTTCGAGTGGGGCAACTGGGGCAAGCGCCGCGGCCAAGACACGGAGCACGCGTTCATGCCGATCGAGAAGGAGCACGTTCAGGACCTGCGACTCCGCCAGCTCAGTGTCGGCGACCACCACATGGTCGCGGAGGGCAGCAGCGTGTGGATGAATATGGTCGAACCTGATACTTCCAAGAGCCGATATGCGCCAGAGACTGATGATGAGGGGAATATGCGGAGTCAGCCGAGTGAGCCGGAAGAAGACAGCTTTGGCGTGGCTAAGAGTGGTGGTGATGGAGATGCCACTGTGTACGTTGCAACTTGACGGCGGTCGTGGATGTGCACGCCCAACCGACTGACGGATTGACTGGTCTCACGGCGTGTAACCATCAGCCAAAGCGGTTCTGACGGGTCGGATAAGGCACCTGCGATCTACATTTGTGCACTTTTCTCATACAAACTTCAAGTGACCCGGCGCGCTATCTCCCCTGCATTTCTTCTTCTTCTACTTCCTGGTCAGGCATGATCTTCTATATATGGGGGACGACTCGCTTTTTGTCGGACTCTTCCAAGAAAAGCCGCGTGGCTGATTCGTTGGAGGTGGTTGACTGAATGATCGAGTGAATAGCAGAGCGCGAGCGTGAGTGAAGTTTGGTTTTTGTCGCGCGAGCGAGTGGGTGCGAGAACTTTTCAGGCAAGGAGCCCCTTTTTCTGCGGATATCCGAGACTCTTTCTCCTTGAATTTTGCAATTTTGAGCTTCAAATATTACGAAAAATCTGGACATGGACTCCTGGGAGGAAAGTAGTACTTACTCCTAGAAGCATGTCGAACATGCTCGCTATCCTGGCACCTAGAGCCAAGGTGTTTGTCCAGGCCGTTTGTACATCCAATAACTCCTTCTTCGTCTCTGTTAAACACAAAGCCAGCTAGTCGGCCGTTAGAAAACGAAGTGCACTGACAGCATGGCATCACGGCGGGTGTTGCCTAGGTTTTCTCTCGCTCAGTCTTGAGCTAATTTCGTACATCTTTTCAAAGGCAAAACGAAAGAGCACACGTTGACTGGAAAATACACAAAACAAGGCTTTCCAACCACCAAGAGAGCAGAGAGATAACAGTGTGTGTGTCTTAGCCTGCCATCAACTGAAGCGTGTGGGCGTTGCGCTGCGTTACATTGCTTCAGCTTGTAGTTCGTTATCCTAAAACGAACAAGGAGTTGTGAAAATTGAGGAAGCTAAAAGCTATAATTTCGAAATACAGCCTCAAAAATTTCAATAATTTGCGGATTTCCATTCTTTAGGATGATGAAATTACACAAAAGAATCCGAGGAAGAGCAAGCAAAGCAGGAAGGAAAAGAAGAGCGAGCGCTCCTCATTTATCTATTAGAGCTGAGCGCGCCGCCCGCCTGCCCGCCTGCCTGCGTCGCCTTCTTCTCTCTCTCGTTCGCTCGCTCGCTCTGTATCAGAGCACTGTCGTGTGCGTCCGTTACCGCACGACGACCACCACCACCACCACCGACTCCTTCCTCTTCGGCTCGTGCGGTTCACTATCGTTGGGCGAGTGCGTGAGATCCATCCTCATCTGCCTGCTTGCTGCTGGAAAGGTAAGCCAAGCCACCTGGGCTTTCTTAAATGCTGTTGTTTTGTATGGAGATGCAAACTGAAGTCTCCTTTGCATGAGGGCACTTGGTATGCCATCTGAGCTCTATTTACACGTCAATTGCAACGTTATGCTGTACGCCTTGGGTTTCGACAGTTCTGCGACTCATCCTCCTGTTTCTTTGTTCATGTCACTGCTGATTGCTGCTGTGCACAGAGCATTTGAACCGCCATCGAGATCCTTCCAGGTCTTCTAATCGCCAGTGTAGCTCTCAAGCGTCTCCGTCAAGCGCACCCGTGTCTACTATTTTGTGTCATCCTGTCTGTCATCTTATCGACTTCTCGTCCATTCCGTCCGTTCGTCCTTCTTCTTCGCTGTGCCGCCTGGGATCTTTCTGTACGAATCTCCTGATCAACCACCACCAAACAGCAAACCATTTTCAACAATTGCGCTGCCTTGAACATACCACAAGGTCAGTCGGTCAACCATGAACTTCCTTCACGCTGCTTGATCCAGTCGTGAGACTCACTTTGCCTCCAAATGCCTCATCAATCACAGGCGATCCAGGTTTCTCTCACAAACACCAATCCAACCAATTCTTCAGCTCAGCAAACCCAGTGTCTCTGTAATGAACAAGAGCGGTGACCACAGCCATGAGGATGAAGGAGTCGAGGAGGAAATGATCTTCGAGTTCGACGAGCAAGACTCGGGCGAAGGCAGCAGCGAGACCAATTTCATGTCGCTGGCGTCCTTCGAGACCAACGATACCCCAGACAACAGGAGAAGAATCACATTCGGCGCGTCATCGTTAATACCATCGATCGCCGAGCTGCGACCTCCAAATCCAGTGGCAGCGCTGCTCCAATCCAGAGAATTCGCCGAAGAGAGCGATGATGACGACGACGAACTGAAAGAGTTTTGTCCCGTGCCGATGCGAAGCTTCTCTGCGCCGCCGCCGCGTTTGGGGATCACCCCACCTGCGCCAGAAGGTTTCCTCTTCTCGTGTGGTCGTCCGGATCTGCTTGACGTCAACGACCGCCGGAAACGCAAGAGCATGGACGATGGCGCGATCGGCACGTGTCGCGTACGACCGTTGGCGAAGCGCGCCAAGTCGTTCTCGTTCGGTCGCGACTCAACTGTGCTCAAGCTGGACTACCCGACCATGTTTGGCAGTCCTGCAGTAGCAGGCTCGAGTCGCAGTGAGTCAATCTCGATCCCACGACCAGCGTCTCTGCTTTCGCTTGGAAGTCGAGCGAGATCGCGATCTGGGTCGACCAATGCAGGTGATTCGGCGTCAAGCCACTCGCACTCGTCGTCGTCGCCATCTTGGAACGCGACCGCGTCATCGCTGGAGTACTTTTGCCGCCGAAGTCTGGACGTGTCGTCGCCATTACGCGTTCGCTTCCGTGACCTCATGGTGGGCTCTGTCGGAAGAGCCACTAGCTACACGGGTCCTTGAGTAAGTGAGTGAGAAGTCTGTGAGTCGAGTCTTCGCAACTTGGGATTACAATCTCCTCTATCGTCACCTCTCTCCACCGTGTGTGTGGCTGCATCCCAAACTGCGTCTTACACATCCTGAAAAACGAGACAAAAAACAGAAACCCCACCGGTCCAGACTAAGCAACCAGCGCTGCATTTTTCACATCCAGACTCCGACCGTGTTCTCTCAACCCGTCCGCCCGCCCGCCCGCCCACCATTCGATTCCCCGCTGCTACTTGTGTGTGCAAATGCGTGATGAAGAAGTAGTTATTTAGTTGCATCAGAGAAATCAAATGAGCCCCAGCACCAAACAAATCTCAAAAGTCCGGCTGGACTGAAGGAAGCCGCCCGCCCAGCCATTAAGACCTTCCTCTCCTCACGTTGCATTTTGCAGTCCAGAAAAACGAAAGTGAAGGCGTCAGACGGCAAAGTACAAACAAAGGAGCAGAAACAAACAGGAAAGCAACCCCAAAAAGACCCAGCACGAATCCTGCTTCCAATCAAACTCTCTTTGCCAAATGTTGTTGTCTTTTTTCTTCTGTTACGTCTTGGGCTTTTGTACACACATATCAACTGGGAGTTATCGTGTTCTCCTCTCGTTGTCTCAAAGTTACTGCATGAAAGCAAACAACACTGAGATGTTAGAAAACAAAGAAGACAAGAAAGGAAAGGAAAAGTTGCACAACTCGTCTAACTTACCGACAACACGAGTTGCAGCTCCTCGAGGCATTCTTTGACTGGCTGAGAGGTTATGGAAGATCCTTTCATGCCGAGGAAAATGTTCAGGTGAACAGCTTCCACTTGTTTCGCCTCGGGGTATGCTCCAAGTGCCTGCAACGATGCAAAGGCAAGGTTAGCGAACATATGAGAATTCAAGTATGGCTTTGTAACAACAAAGCACCGTACCAGAGTTCCGATCGCGACCAATCCGCGAAGAATTGTGTCGTCACCAAGCTCCTCAACCGAGTACGATCCATTGAGCAACGCAGCTGCAATGGAGCCAACCACTACGACATCGTCTTGGGTCAAAGCGCTGGGGTTCTCGATGTGTAGACGCGAGAAGCTGCACCGATGGATAGCAAGCCGTTAGCTACAGGTCATGCCATGGAAATGAATGAAAACCAAGCACTTACTTCAACAACACCGTGGCTAAACTCAGCGCGACGGTCTTCTGACGAAAAACAACGAACTCTTGCAGCTTTGCCAAAACCTAAACAATCACAACGAGATCGTCAGCAAGGATATCCTTTCAAAATCACGTACAAGGAATGCGTACGCACCTCGTTCTTTCTCGCAAGCACAGCCTTGCGACCAGCTTCTTTCAAAAACATGTTTGCAAGCACGCGCAGTGCCAACATCCGCGTAGCCACCGGAAGATCCTCTCCGTTTGTTCCCTTCGACTGCAAACCCAAGTGAAGCATTCGTCCCACCAACTCTACCAGGGTAGACTCTCCGAGTGCAGCTGTGCCTTGCGGGTGTACAAGCACCAACCGCAGCAGGTCCAACGCAGGGAAGACAAGCTCCGCCGGCCACTGCATCACAAGTGTCTTCAATACCCGGATTTCCGAGACTGAAAATGAACTGGAGTGGTAGAACTGTGTTTCCTGGACGACACTGACGACCTGCTCTAATGCGATCAAGTCGGGAGCTGATAGAACCACTTTGTCATTGTCATTCTGCATACAGCAACGAAAGTCAGACCCACGTT
Organism: Globisporangium mamillatum; assembly: GCA_038050575.1. Classification (NCBI taxonomy): domain Eukaryota; phylum Oomycota; class Peronosporomycetes; order Pythiales; family Pythiaceae; genus Globisporangium; species Globisporangium mamillatum. The sequence goes on along the minus strand of JALBYZ010000407.1, from coordinate 2,446 downwards.
TGGTTCAGTCTTGATGAAATACACAAACTTTGCTCACCTCGTTCGCTTGCAATTTCTCATTGTACTGTCGGAGCGTGCTCATCAACTTGCCGATCTTGGTAGCTTCGAAGGTGTTGTAGCCAGCCTGTGGGAGAAATATAAAACAGTAAGCTAACCTGCACCGAACTAAGGGAAATGCACTTTATCATGAAATTCGTACCACAGGGAAGTATTTAAAGCTCGGTCCAGCAGTGCTGGAGCTTGCCGAGCCTGGTGGCGCATCCATCTCGATGTCAACCACCTCGTTGTTTCCCAGAACTGGTGGCTTGTAGTCGCTCGCGCGCTGGGTAATGTAGTCCGCAATCTCTCGAAGGTATCCTTGGTCGAGCATGTGCTTGTCGATGAACTGCTGCGCCACCATGAATGGGTTCTCACCCTGGTTGTATCCGATCTCCAGTTTCTTCAAGCCACTTGGCAGTTCAATCTCGACAGGAATCACCATATCGTACGCAGTGCCATCAACGACACCGCCGCCTCCTCCGGTTCCAGTGACCTCGCCGATCTATCGATGCAAAAAAACCACTCATTGTGAGACATCAATGAAAACAAACATAAATCGATACCACCTTTGATGCAAATACAAAGTACGTACATCAAGCCACGTCTTCGACGGCCCGCTCCACTGACAAGCCCACGCCTTCGATCCTTTCTTGAACATTTGAATCTGTCCGTCGGATTTCCCAGTCACTTGGATACGACGATCGTAGTCTGGTAGCTTTTCGATTTCAACACCGCTCGGTCCTCGCTCGCGAACCAGTCGCGCTTCGTGAACAGCATGCTCGAATGATGCAACCGCATCTGGAGACACTCTCGCATCATTGGTAGTAAAAATTCGAGCGATTTTGTCGTCGCAACCGGTGACAAAGTCGCCACTGTCGAGACCTGCGACGCACCAGAGTCCGCTTGGGTGCTCAATCGTCTGCACTAGTGTACCATCGACAGTCCATACACGCGCAGTGCAGTCTTCACTCGCGGACACGATTCGACCGTTTGGCAGCACGGCAACGCCAAGTACAAAGCCCGGCTTGCCTTCAGCGTTCAGAGGGTGCTCCATAGATGCAACGACATCACCGTCGAGCGTTCGCACTTTAATCGAGCTGATTGCAATCCAACAACACACTAAAGTCAGACGTTTTCAAGCCGTGAAAGCGAAGCAAGTGCACAAAAACAGATAATCGACTTACCCGTCGTTCGAGCACGACACAAAGCCAATGTCTGGCACCAATGCGAGCTGTCGAACTGGACCATTGTGGTCCCCGATCGTCTTTGTCAGCGCGAAATTCGACCAAAAGCGCAGTTTGAAATCCACGACCGTGTTGCCCACTTGTCTGCCCGTCGAGCCCGTGACAATCGTTCCATTCGGCAAGCCCAGCACACAGACGCCGTTCTCGTGCTCTGGGAGCACGTGCACGCACTGCTTGGTTTGCAAATCCCACACACGTGCAGTGCCGTCCCAGCTCCCCGACAGCAGGTACTTCCCGTCCGCCGAGAGCGCAAGCGAGGTTACGCCTCCTTCGTGGCCCGTGAGCATTGCGACACGCACACCATCGCCACTGTAGATGCGGATCTTCTTGTCCATGCTCCCCGTCGCGAACCCGCCCGCGGGACACTCGGGCACAGTCCCCGCCGGGATCTTCACCGACGCCGTCACCCAGTGCTCGTGGTCGTAGATCGTCGCCGCCTCGAGCGATACGTACGCAGAGCCACTGCCGCCCTCTTCTGCATTCGCGGTCTCGGGGATCCAACATCGCGCAACCGAGTCCATCGCGCCGGTGAACACCACATCGTTCTCGAGCACGCAGACCGAGCGCACCTGCAGAGAGAGAGAGACACACACACACACACACACACACAAGGAGAGAATCGCGCGTGAGTCCTTATTCAGACACATACGAGTACAGAGACCGAGAGAAGGAAAAGCCACGCACCGCTCCCTCGTGGCCCAGCAGCTCGGCGCGCACGCGGTAGCTGTCTGTTGTCGTCGTCACCGCCGCCATCTTTTCCCTTCCTCGTCGTCTCTTGCGTTTTGTCTTGCTGGGCTTCTGGAATGCGGAAATGCGGAAATGGGGGCTTTGCACTTGGCTTTTGTATGGGAAATTCCACCACGCGGCGATTTCTCCGACACGATGGATTGCGTAGCGGGTTCGAAAATCTTCTCAGATTGCGAGCTGTGCCTATCCTATATTAGCGGTGATAAAATAGGCGAAACCAACACTCACACAGGCAGTTCCTGTACAACTTTATACCGAGCCAGCTACTGTTCGAGCGAGAACTCCGTCGGTTTCCGATACAAACAATAGCTCGATTGGCCGTCAGATCTTCCGCCAAGGCGTGAATACTATCGCGCTGCGACGACCGTCCTCCGGCACCGCTCAGCAACACCAGATAGAGACTTCTCGTCTCTCTG
>JALBYZ010000406.1:0-29339 GCA_038050575.1 Globisporangium mamillatum | reverse complement strand
CGAAAGAGAGAACACACATGAAACAAGAGAGCAAGAATCGATGAACAAACGAGAGAGAGAGAGAGAGAGAGAGAGAGAGAGAGAGAGAGAGAGAGCAGCTATTAGTACCTCCTGGGATCGTGAAGAAGAAGAAGAAGAAGAAGAAGAAGGAGAGAGAAATAGAGAGATAACATTTGGGGGCTATTTCCAGGCTAAAGTGGCCACGGAGATTAACCATTTTGGCTACATCGTCTGTGATCACACCCACACATACCCATGACTCTCCTCTGACAACTCAGGGAGCGAAAGCCGGAAGCTGCGATCGCTTGAGATTAGACCTCCGTCGCGTTTTGTGAACACTGTTCCCGAGTTTTTTAATACACGAGAGTTGTGATGCGCTCGCCAGCCACTATCGCATCCTCTCTCACAGAGGATGGGTGGTTGGCTTCAAAGCCATGGTCATCTCCAGTACCAGAGCTCCTGAGTGCTCGCCATTGGGCTTCATCAGCACCGCATTCGCCAACTTGCTTTGCACAAGGCGACCGTTTTATCAACTAGAGCATTGCCGCCTGCAGGCTTGCCGGCATTGGGCTGCAAGAAAACGAAACGTCATGGGTGCCTGGGCTCGATTCTTCGGGATGCTCGCGCTTGGCGCACTGCTCGTTGATCAAGTTCAAGTTCAAGCTGTGTCGGTCATTGGAGGCGATAAAGCTCCTGTCGCGGGTGCTGCTGCAAGTACTGGGACTGCTGCTGTCAGTAGTGGATCTGCTACTACAACAACAATGTTAGATCTGAAGAAGTACACGGATCGGATCCCGAACGGCAATAGGCTCTTTGACATGCAAGCAGGGACACAGAAGACTAAAGCGACGACAAAGGCCAAGAGTTCCGACGCTGATACCACGAAGACCACAGCAACAGGTACTGCCAATGCTGGAAGCGCGACAAGCAGCAGCCCCGCCACGACTGGCGCGTTCGCTAAGGCGTTCCAAGTCGCGGGCTTCCAGTGGACACGCGCGCTCTGCGAGGCCGACTCGGACGGCGACGGCCAGACGAACGGCCAGGAGCTCGGCGACCCGTGCTGCTCCTGGACGCTCACGGGCAACTTGGCGTACATCAGCGGCGCGTCGAACCCGTCGGATCCGACAAGTAAGGCGAACCCGCAGATGTTTGCCAACATCGTGTGCACTCGCACGAAAACCGCCAAGATCCAGGAAGCCAATCGGCTTAAGAGCGCCGAGGCGAACGCGACGACAAGCGCCACGAAGAGCTCGGGATCTGATACTTTTGCCTCCAAGACGAAGACAAACTCCAAGAACGCCGCACGAGTGGACAAGTCGATGGGAACCAAGGACAGCGCAAACTCCACAAGTTCTGGTGGCGCTGCAACGCTGCGAGAAAGCGGAGCAGGTAGCAGCAATGTGCCGACTTCCTCTCACGTGATGATGACGATTGTGTGTGTGGTCCTACTTGCCACTTGCTACTTGTAGTTTTCAAAGAATAGATGCATCAATCAATAGCGAACCTCGCCATGTGCTGATCTCTCATTGTTACTGAAACGCCGCGCCTTTTCGCGTCCTTTCGAGGCACCTTCTCGTCCTTCGTGATGCAAAAGTGCGCGATCTTTTCTGCTAAGTGAGACCTGGAAGCCTTCCAGTCAGCAAACCAGTTCCCGGAAGCTAGCTAGCTCCATACCGCCAGCACCAGCAGAAGTCCACGCACCACTTGACGACCATGAGCATACCACTGGACCCGCGCGTGCTCATCAACTACTACCTGCGCAAAGGATGGTACGACCACGTGCAGCGCCTTTGCGAGAGCATCCTCGAGAAGAAAGGCAGTGACCCGACGATCCTCTTCTGGCGCGCGTTCGGCATCGTGCTCGAGCGCAGCTACTCGTCAGCAATCCGCGAGCTCGAGAACCTTAAGAAGCGCAAGGAGGTCGAGCTCCCGTGCCTCCACGCGTTGATCTATGCGCACAACCAATGCAAACACGTGGACCACGAAGAGATCGCGCAGTTTGAGCTCCAAGTGTGTATGGCCGAGGAGTCGGCGACCGAGCACTCTTTGCTGCTCTGCGCCAACTTCTTCTGGCACCTGAAGGAGCATGCGAAGGCACGCAAGATCCTCGAGCAGCTCAGCGGCGTGAACGGCCGCCCTGGACTCGCAAAGGACCCGCTTGTGCAACAACGTGCGATCGTACTGCGCGGATGGGTGGACCTCACGGTCGAGCCCAAGACCAAGCGTGACGCGGACTTCCGCGATGCATCCATCAATTTCTTTGAGCGAGTCAAGGAGTGAGTCCATCGAGCATTTTCCCTACTTAACTACCTTTGCTTATTGACACGAGGTCTTTTGGATTGACAGTGTTCTCTCTCTGTCTTCCTGACATTTCTGTGTAGTCGCAAGGACGCGGAGCTCCTACTCGGCACCGCCAAATACCACGACATGAAGAAGGCGTACTCCAAGGCGCTCGAGTACTTTGACGAGATCATCGTCAAGTTTGCGTGGTTCAAGCACTCGGTGAGCGAGAAGGCGCTGATCCTGCTCAAGATGGGCAATTGGGAGCAAAGCATCGACAGCGTCGAGCGCGCGCTAGCGGAGAACCCCAAGGATATCGAGGCGATCCGTATCATGATCCTCTTCTTGCTCTCGCGCGAGGGCAAGACCAAGGATGCGTCGCAGCAGATCCGCGAGCTTTTCGACGCGCTCAAGAAGGTGGAGCCGTCGAACCCGGAGCTCTACCACGAGATCGCAAAGTGTAACGCGCGGCTCTCGGACCGCAGCCCGGAGGTACTCCAGTGCAACCTGGCGCTCATAGAGCAGGCGGTGCACCTGAACTCGGACAGCGGCGTGTTCCGCGCCGAGCGCGGCTACCAGCGGTCCCTGCTGGAAGACTACCCTGAAGCCATGGAATCGTACAAAGAGGCGCTCAAGCTGGACGAGTCGAACGAAATCGCGCTCCACGGTCTCATCTACTGCCAGATCAAGCTCGGCCAACTGGACGACGCGTCGCAGCAGATGGAGTTCCTCAGCGTGATCCAGGAATCCATCGGCGCGAGCGCGGGCTTTGTATTCCTGCAGGCTCTGCTGAGCTGGCAGAAGGAGAAGGACCGCGCCAAGCAGGTGCGATTCCTACAGAAGGCCGTGCAGATCCACATGGACAAGCTCAAGGAGACGATTCAGTTGGCTGACGTCTCGACGCACGAGCTCATGAGCCAGCTCAACCCGATCTTCCTGGTCGAAGTCGCGTCCGAGTTCCTCGCCCAAGACGTCACACCTTCTGGGTCGCCAGACTCAGGCTCTTCAGGTTCTTCAGGCGATGGGGACGACTCGGCGGCCGCAATCGTCGCCAAGGGCATCAGCATCCTTGAGAAGCTCGTGAACAAGTCTCCAGGCTTTATTCGCGCACAGTTTGTGCTCGCGCAGGCGTTCTTCAGCTCACTGAGGCTCGACGACTCATACCACGTCTGCAACACAATCACCAAGATGGACTCGGGCCACTCACAGGCGCATTTGATGCAGGCGCGCATCTGCCTCGAGCGCGAGCATTTCCGCGCAGCCTCTTCGTGCCTCGACCTCGCGCTCTCGCACGACTTCTCGATCCGCCAGTCGCTCTCGTACTTCATCATCAAGGCCAAGATCCTCGAGAACGCGGGTGACGTCCGCGATGCGCTGCAGACGCTCCAGGCCGCGATGAAGATGCTCAACGTCTCTAGCGCTCCAGGCGGTGCCGGTGCGAATCGGCGCAAAGGTGACAAGTACGGTGGTGGAAGCAGCAGCAACAACAACAGCTCGGCAGCAAACACTACCGTGCCTACGGAGGTATCACTCTTCGACAAGGCCTCAGTGTACATCCAGATGGCGCAGGTGCTCTCGCAACTCAACGATATCGCTGAAGCCACCAAGATCGTCCGAGAAGCGCTCCAGGTGTTCAGGTTCGTCTCGCATATATCCAAACAAGCTTATATGTGTATTTTCTCTCTGTCCATAGAAGACACTCTAACACTCTCTGCCTCTATTGCGCTTGCTGTAGGGGGACGACGCAGGAAGTGCGCGTGTTGGTCGCCAACAGCGAACTCGCGATCAAGCGCGGGGACTACGACGCGGCGATCGCGATGCTGAGCAACGTGCCGTCGTCATCGCCTGCGTTCGCCAAGGCGCAGATGGTCAAGGCCGACATCTACCTCCAGTACCGCAAGGACAAGCACCTCTACGCGCGCTGCTACCAGGTAGGTACTAGAAGAACCAACGCTCTGAATTCTAGAGCGCGCCTTGGAGTAGCTATGCTGACCTTGACTTAACTGTGACGATGATACCTACTACTCTAGGAACTCGTGTCGATGAACCCGTGCCACGCCACCCACGTGAGCATGGCCGAGGCATTCCTGCGCATCCAGATGCTCGACCAGGCGATCGACTCGTTCAGGGCCGCGGCGGCGTTGAGTCCGAATGACCCGACGCTCGCTGGTCGCATCGGCAAAGTGCTCATCTCCAAGCACGACTACCTCAAGGCGCTCGACTACTACGAGAGCGCGCTCAAGCTCGCCCCCGGGAACCTCGTGCTACGCAAAGACCTGGCGGAGCTCTACTCCAAACTGGGTCACTACGACCAGGCGCTGCGTGTGATCCAGCAAGCCCCGGCGAACGACTCAGAGGAGATCTCGGATTTGCTACAGGTCGTGGAGCTCCAGCTGATCCTGCCGGAGATCCACAAGGGGCTGGGCAGCGAGGAACTATCGATCCAGTCACTGCTCAAGGCGTACTCGATCCAGAAGCTGATCCTCGATCGCCAGAAGAACGAGCAACCGGATGTACTCGCTAAGCAGAAGCGCTGCATCGCCGACACGTGCTTCCAGATCGCGTCCATCTACGCGAACAAGGGACTCGCGGCTGAGCATGAGAACGTGCTCAAGTACTGCACGCTAGCGCTACGCTCGGACGAGACCCACGAGGAGTCAATCCTGTTCCTGGCGCGCACGTACCAGCAGACGGGCGACTACGACCAATGCCAGGTGCACTGCACAACGTTACTGCGGCTCAATCCGTCGAACGAGGAGGCGGCGATCATGCTCGCGGACATCATGCTGCAGAAGGAGGACAACGAGTCCGCGATCTACCACTTCCAGCAGTTGCTGGAGAGCAAGCCCGACAACTTCGCGGCGCTCAGCCGGTTCATCGTCATGCTGCGGCGCGCGGGCAAGCTGGTGGACGCGCCGCGGTACCTAAAGATGGCCGAGCGCGCGGGCGTGCGCGTGGCCCACTCGCCGGGTCTGCACTTTTGCAAGGGGCTCTACGCGCGCTACAAGAACACGGTGCGCGAGGCGATCGAGGAGTTCAACCTAGCGCGCCGCGACCCCGAGTGGGGCGAGCACGCACTTATGAACATGATCGAGATTTACCTGAACCCGGACAACGAGAACCTGTGGGAGATTGCCGAGGGTAGCGACGGCGGCAACACGAAGGAGCAGACCGAGAACATTCGCATCGCCAACACGCTGCTGGACGAACTGCCCATGAAGCAGGAGCGCAACACCAAGATCAAGGTGCTCGAGGCCTACGCCGTGCTGGCAGTCAAGACCAAGAGCATGCTGGAGAAGTCCATCCAGCTGTTCATGGAGATCGTGGAGAGTGTGGACCGCGACCACGTGCCCGCTCTCCTTGGATTGGCCACTGCGTACATGCTCACAAAGCAGCAGCCCAAGGCGCGCAACCAGCTCAAGCGCATCGCCAAGATGCCCTACGACCAGAGCCTCGCGGACGACTTTGAGCGCAGCTACTTGCTGCTTGCCGACATCTACGTGGGGCGGTCCAAGTATGACCTCGCGCAGGAGCTGTGCAAGAAGGCGCTGATGCACAACAAATCGTCCGGCAAGGCCTGGGAGCTGCTGGGGCTCATCATGGAGAAGGAGCAGTCGTACATCGATGCGGCCGAATGCTACCAGGAAGCCTGGGGCTGCGAGGGTGAGGCCAGCGCCTCCATCGGCTACAAGCTCGCGTTCAACTACCTTAAGGCCAAGAAATACGTCTCGACAGTCGACGTCTGCCACAAGGTGCTCGACATGTACCCGGACTACCCCAAGATCCGCAAGGAGGTCCTCGAGAAGGCCTACGCGGGCTTCCGGCCCTAGGTTACGAAACAACTATCAATGATAGCAAAGCCATCTAGCTTACACGTTCTACAAACAACTCCCACAAGTATCCATTTCAATTACCGTGTATTTTATGCATCGCGTATTGAATGAGGCAGATTTTTCAGAGAATACCGATCGACGTTTATGACACCTAAAGGATGAAATTCCTTGCTGATGAGCGACGCTGCGTCTGCTCTCGGGACCTCAGGGTGCAGCTGTTTCCAGAGACTGATTCACTGCAGAAACCTCCCTACAGAGCACTTTTCCTCTGAAACGGAAGTCACGGTGGTCAAGGTAGGTTCTCACCGACGTCGCTAGTTTTCGTCTGTCTACGAGCAAGTGGAGCAACTTTAAGCCGCTATCGAAGGCGTTTCGAGGACACCAATCGAGCTTTCGAGCCTGAAAGTCCTGTGCTTGCCGCCTGCACACACTGCCGTCTGCAACTGACCACAGGAGGTTTCAAAACGTACTGCTCGCGAGAGGTGCACACTTCCCAATCCGAAGAGCTGAACCCTCGGAATGCGAAGGGTTTCGATGTCCCTGAAGTTCCTGCTGTCGCTGTTGCGCTCCCGATACCCATTGAGGTTGTTCATTGCGACATTTGCCGTCGAGACCTCAGTCAAAGCGACTTGATACTCTACTTCGCTTCGCCTGCGAGATTCCAAGTGTACTACTTACTGAAGCAACATGGTGCGGCGCTCGTGGCTCCACCCGTTACCGGTGTTACGTCGCTACGACGCCTGCAAGTACCTCTACAGTTGCAAGGGCTCTCGTTGCGACTTGTGCGTAGGCTACACCCACGCGATCTTGCCCAAAGGCGCCAAGGGCCGCAACTTCAACACGTGCTGCCACGTACTGCCATGTGCGGCGCATCGGGTTCTACAACCCAGCGCTGTCGGACGAGGTGTTCACGACGCAGGGGCTTAAAGAGCGCTTCAACGAGAAAGAGCTCGAGCGGCTGCGCAAGAAGTACAACGGCAAGGCGCTCAAGTTTGTGTTCTCGAACAAGACGCAGCGATGCGACTGCGCGCTCAAGTTCATCTGCCGCCCGTGCGAGTGCTGCCCGGAGGCCAAGGCGTACGACCTGCTGGTCCCCGGCGAGGCGTTCGTCGACGGTGATGACAACCACGCGTGTCTTGGCGTGCGCGGCACCACGTGCTGCCTGCTGATCCCGTTCATTTGGCTCTGCGCGGTGATCTTCTCGTGCCTGTGCGAGGACGCGATCCACGTCCACCACATCGAGTGCGAGCTCGTGGACCACGAGGGCGATTTCATCGCGCCCAACAACATCAACATGGAGCACAGCCGCATCAAGGGACCAGTGAGTCCGCGGAGCCACGGCAAGGAAGACCAGGGCTTCACTGGACCAAACCACAGTTCAGACTCCGACAGTCACTCTCACGAGCGTGGGTCAGCCCGGGGCCGCAGTGTCGGACAATGGCATCATGCTTCACACCAACATCCAGCAGTGAGGTCAATGGAAAACATTATTCTTCATACACACTGCTGAGGTATATCAATACAAACGTCGTTAGCACAAACTCTACGTCTTGCACCAATCGTAACTGCACAGCAGCAGCAACTACGTCGGGTTTCAAAAGTGCAATTGCATCTTATCCACTCTCACAACAGAAAGAGACCCTGGAGTCCTACAACAGCTACGACCAGTAGCATCGACCAGCCCAACTTACTTGAACCTAGTGGAGCTGCTGAGGTCGCTCTCTGGGCCAGAATCCGGTACTCGGAGCAGTTGAGATCCTTCCAAAGCGCGGGGTCCGCTGTGCTGCTCGGGTCCCCCGGGTGCGAGATGCCACTCGCGCGGTGCGGAAGCGGGTAATCCGCCTGGCTCCATGTGCAGCACGGATCACCGAGCTCCTGGCCGTTCGACTGGCCGTCGCCGTCCGAGTCGGCTTGACAGAGCGCCAAGTTCCATTCGTGGGACCCAATGTCCATAAAATCGAACCCAAACACGTTCTTGCCGCCACCGCCGTCCGCTAAATTGTGGCCCACAGCGCGCGCGTTCAGCACGCTCGAGCCATTCGGTAGCCGATACCGATACTGCTCGTAGCTCGCGACCATCGTGACCGTGACTGCGAGGGCGAGCGAGTAGAGCGAGAGCAGCATCGCTACGAGAGCCTTTGTTGTTGTTGTTGTTGTTGTTGTTGTGTGCATCTCTCCTCTTCTAGTTTGCTAGCTGTGAATTTTTCAATGCCTTGATGAGTGAGGGCTTCACGCCTGATGCTGCTGCCTCCGCATGGTGTGTGAGTCCGCTTCTCGTGAGAGCATGTTGGCTGGCTAATTAAAGCTATTAAAGCTGCTCGCTGCTGGCGTTGGTTCTGTTTTTGGCGGCACCACTCCGCGTGTTAGTGGCGGTGACCGTGAGGCTGTTGATGTACTGGATGTAATTCACAGAGGTCTGAATCACCCTAGTGCTCTGGATCTTACCCCAGTGGTTCAGAACGAGCGCGTCGAGGTACAAAAGCTGCTGTCTGGAGACACTATCACCATTGTCCTCTTCTCCATTGTCGCCACCACCACTGCGGACATGCTCTGAGACCTGCGGATGCAGACTCGCTGCTGCCAGGATTGCTGCCTCCTCTGCGTTCGACACCATCTCGATCGCCCTTTTGTCGTCGCCCAAGTCGCTCGTGTCCATGCAGAGACTCCAGCCACGGGCTTCAAACCAGATCGAACACGCGGCTTCTCGCAGTTCTTTTCGCCACAGCAGCAGCACCAGATTGAACTTGAGGCTCAGCGCGTGAGGGTACAGCTGGATCCCGCCACGAAGCATCGAGATTGCAATGTCGACACCACCACCGTCACCATTGTCATTCTGGCAAGCGGTGACAACAGCCAGATTGTTGATCAGCTGAGTGTGACACACCAAGACTTCACTAGAGCCACTCCGGTCGGTAGGCATCTCGAGGTTGGTTCTCTTTGAACGCTGTTGTCGTTGTGCTTGAGCTGCTGGTTGGGAAGGCAGTAGCGGTAGGATCTTCGGCTTGACGACCTGCTTGAGATACTGTTTGCACTCGTCCACGCGTTCGAGACTCAGCAATGCGTCGGCTCGGTAGAGATGAATCAGCAGCAGAGCCGCGTCAGCCACAGATTCAGCGCTCTCTCTCGTAGTTGCGATGGCGTGGTCGCACTTTTCAAGCGCGAGCGAGTAGAGATTGCTCTGTGCAGGAATGTCAGGCGTCCACAATTTGGATTAGAACTGAGTTGTCGAAGAGCCATTTAGAATTAGAAATGAGCGGCTTTCTTACCTGCAAAAGCACGTAAATGTAGTCTCGATACACCTCTGTCTGCCTGCCCACCGAGCTCTCAAAAGCCAGCAATCCTTCAAAGCATTGCTTGGAAAGCTGCCAGTCGCCTATGAATTTGAACAACAAGGGGATACATGTAAGCCAGAAGAGCACAGGCTTCTCGGCCGCAATTGTCCATAAAAGAGATCCATCATCGCACCGTTTTCCATCGCCACATACGCTAACTGGCTGTCGACCATCGTTTGCCTCACGTGCGACTCATTTGAGGTAAACAATGCAGCGATCTGAGGCTCCGTGAACAGCAGTGAAGTGCCACTAGAAGACATTTCATCTCGATCCCTGATGGCACCTCGGTCTCGCTTCCCCCTGGGGGTCCCGCTGCGCGCTCGCTTCCTCTCCATCGCAACGCTCCCGTTTGGATGCATCGCCTCCTGATAGTACTCGAGCATCTGCTGTTGCGCCGCAAAGCTGCGCATCGCGCCGAGAAGCGCCGCGTAGTTAAACATCGTCACAGACTCGAGGAAGTCGATCTCGAGCGCGCGCTGTAGATCCAAAGACGCCGCGTGAAAATCTCCACTTTGCTTGCTGCTGTTGTTGACATTGCTAGACCCTCTCAAATGAACGAGCGCCGACAGGTTGAGACTCGCGACAGGCTCGTAATTGCAGCGGAGACACCACTGGAGCTGGTCGGTGGCTTCGCGGACGAGTCCATTCTTGAAGAGTGCGACGCCGTACCAGTAGTGGAACACGCCGTCGCTTTCTACTGTGGTGGAGACGGTGGGCGTAGCTGCGGTCTGTATAGCGGCTGAGCGAAAGTAGTGTAGCGCTTGCTTGTGGTCTCGCTTCTCGACCAACTGGAACACACCCAGCAGGAACAGCGGCCCCTTCGCGCTTGGCTGTGTGTCATGGTATCTCTCACAGCATTCAGCAGCGATGGCGAGCAGCTCGATCGCGTTCTGTAGAAGCGCATGGCGGTCCGTTGTGAGCCAGCAGAACGCCAGAACCAGACCGAGACGACTCAGGATTGCAGCTGCAGTGCTCCTGCTGTCGGTGCCGCTTTCACCATCGCCGCCAAAAACACACAGAACGCTCTCGAACAGACGGCGATACTCATTGCAAAGCGACAGCTTGGAGTCAGTTGCTGCACCTCGACTCTGGTTGTGGTAATCTTTCCCAAAGCCAGCATCGATGTCCATCGCAGTCGTGGTCGAGTCATTGTCTTCATAGCTGTTGTCGTCGTCGTCACCACGTGCGTGCTGACTCATCCGCTTGAGCAGGCTCAGCGAACTAGCGATCACGTTCTCGAGAAGAAACACGCACTTATTGCAGCCCATGCGCTCATCTGCGGATGGCGCTGCATCGTGTTGCTCAGCAGCAGTAGGTACAACGAGCCGCGCGACAAACTGCTCCGCGACGTGGCAGAGTACCACGAGCCAGCGCGCGTCACGCGACACCTCGTACTTGCGCAGAAGCGCCTGCTTCACGCGCTCCAGTTCCATTGAGAGGCACTCCAGACTCTGCGCTACTCTCTGTGGCGCGTCACCACCGTCGCTCGTGTCGCTGCGCTGCAGCTTCAGCAACAGCGTCTGCACGTCTGCAAGCAGCGCCATCTTCAATGGTCGAATGCGATTAAGGTCAGTGCTGTAGTGTACCCTATCCACTCGACAAAGTACGAATGGCACCGACATCTTGGAGGCGATATGTACGTGCGTTCTGGTAAATTCACAGTCTCAATCCAGGAAAACGCATTAGGATAGAAGCAACTTTCATCTTGCATTTGCACCTTGATGTGCACTGAAGTGGCGGGATTAAAATTGTGGTTATTCAGCCGCCAGCTTAAGCATATTTTTTGGCTCGTATGTAGGTATATAACATCACACATCTTGTTCGCCGACCATGTTGGTCAAGAGGTCTATAAATGCTGCAGATATGAAGGCGGTTTGTTTGGTCGGAGAGAGAGAGAGATTGGAATGCTGTTCAGATGCAATTCGAAATGCATTCTATGCAGCTCACTCCCAGTAGCGTTTATCGTCCCCTTTGTTAGGACCGGATGATACAATTAATAAAATCTTATTTTCACGAAGCTTCATCCCGCAACAGCTTCACAATGTCTCTATTGCTGCTCTCAGGCTACTGAGAACAATGGGGTTGTTCGACCTCCACCATTTTCAAATGGCGAAAAATTGATTGCAATATTTTCACGCTGCAAACAAATTTGTAACGAAACGCTGCTTCATACAGTTTTGTACACAAATCCAAGTTTGTCAGTGCTGGATTAGTAGAAAGCAACACACATATTGCCCACTTTATTTGTGGTTATTTCATCTGATGAAATAGAGAGAGCGCCCGCTCTCCACAGATTTTACCGCGCACTAAAGCAATAAAGCGCGCCATTCTCGTCAAGTCAGTACCCACACGCCTCACCACCTCTGCTGGCGCAAATTAACGCACTCACATAGTCGTGGAGAGGAACGTGAGGTCGAAACTCCCTACTCTCGAGTTCGTGTTAATCTCCAGCGTACTTCGTGCTAGGGAAGATTAACCCCAGCTCAGTTCAGATGTCGGAATTTCAGATGTCTGATCGTAGAGTGCCTACAGCGATCGCAATGCACACGACAACAAGAGATCTAATGATATAGTTGTCATGTGGTCCTGAAACTGAGTTAGGACGTTCATCCTCCCAAGTAATACTAGAGATCGAGTTGTCGTGTGCATTACGATCGGCGTTCGGATGTTATTTCTCCATCGCTGGCTGCTTGCACCATACTTTCGAAGTGTTTGGAGCAAGTAAAGACTGCGGTAGAGACAATTCCACAAGCGCAACACCTACGAAAATATTTTTTCCCACGTCGCCAAACATACTTGGCCTACTTTCATACTATCTCACTATGCTGTTGAAGGGCCACGAAACTGAAACTTCATGTTTGTTGCTTATTGTTTGGTTGGAACCACCATCAAAGTTTGTTTTGTCAAAGCTTTAGGTAACATGTTCGTTCCGTTCAGCCCATTATTGTACTCCCGACACTTCAGTGCTCGTCTCATCACGCTTGAGAAACTACGTACGTGTTCTCAACCTACTTCAAACTATTTGTTGACTGTGGTGACTACGCCACCTTGAGAAGACTCAGTTTCAGAAATTACTTTGCCCATTATTGACCACATGCGCTGGCGCTGACAATGTACCTCTCCACTCCCACGCGGACGGCGGCCGTATTTTCCGATGTTTTAAGCTCCAGTCAGCCAGCCGTTTTTCTCGCAGTGGTAATCGTCGCTGGGGCTCTATTGATCCGAGTAGCTGGACCTGAGTTTTAGATCTCCGGCGATCTGCGCCGAATTAACCAGCTATACAAAAACGAAAGTACCTGGGGCGTCTTGGTCTTAAATCGAGCTTGACTTCAATGACTGGTTGCAGCTCTCGAACTAACAGCATAGCGCTGTTGCCGCCCTGTCTCCGTGCTGACAGGGGCGGCAGCTGCGAAAAGGGCCACGGCTAAACAACTGTAGCTTGGCAGCCTACCTGGGGTTGTTAGACGTGTTCGTCTTGCTAACGCACGTCGCCGCGATTCGTTAGCGTGAATGCACTGGTTTCGCGCTCTCAAGTTGACGAATTTTCTCATAGCGGGAAAAAAAATCCGAGAGGCGCATAATTTAAGCCTTCAAAAAAGAACACATCAGCCAGCAGCCAACCAACGGCTGTAACATATCACCATCACCCGCCCTCTCACAGATCTCTAGATGGGTGAGTGCGCCGTGAGTCACACTGCTGCCATTGTTGAATTTGTGCCGGAGTCCATTTTGCTTCACTTTGGGCAATGTTACGCATGCAAGATCTAGTGGACGAGAACGACTCTTCAGATGCGGACGACACGCAGGCGGAAGAAAGCTCACCTGAAGCACAGCAGCCGCTCTTTTTTCCACTGGCAGACCGAGCTTTGATTGCTTCTGCGGCGGCGCAAGCAAAGCCCAGCGACCCGAACATGCCGCCACCTGACGACCAAGAGGCTGCTGGTCTGCAAAAACAGGCGCGGAGGAGGAGATCAACTGCAGCTGTAGGAGAGCGAAAGCGGAAAGCCGTCGGTGAACGCGATCCCTGCCCCCAGAACGCGGACGAATGTCTCGACGATTTCTCGAACAATGAAACATCAACAGGAACACTGTCACAAACAGGAAGCTCGAGCTCGCAGTTGCGTGGGTCCGCAGCGGCCAGTGAACATTCGTACCGTAGCAGCACTAGTGCGCTAGATCGCGCGGATGTGAGGCGGCGGCAGCAGCTGAAAGAAGCTTCCAAGCGGTGCCGAAAGCGTCAGAAGGACGAGAGCATGGTGTTCTCAACGGAGATCAACACGCTGCACCAGAAACTCGCACTGCTTCACACAAAATTCGACACACCCGGCCTCCCATCCACCGAGGAGAGCAGAAGCGCGGGTCACCACCGCTTCCGAATGAAACGCCTCGTAGCGTTTTTGGAAAAGAAACTGAGTGATCACAAACGCTGGCTCCGGAGCGTTCGAAGCCTGATGGTGTCTGCTCCGCTCTTTGATTTCGCTGCAACTCTTGCGAAAGACGGCTCCGATTCGCACTCCACGATCGTTCCAGATCTGAAATACCTCGACGAATGGCGAGAGGTCAGTGAGCACGAAAAGTTCTCGCGCGTACTGATGTCGCAGCGGATCGAAGACGCTGTCCGATTGTCTTCCAAAAACGCTGCCGACTTGCTCATGGAGTTTGGAAATCGAAGCTCGGAGTTTCAGCGGCGTCACAGCTCGAGAGGGTGGAACATTGGCACGACCAGCAACAATTCGCTTCTTGCATTCCACTGTAAGCGGCAGCTCCCCACCGGCACGTCTGCGAAAGATATCGCTTTCAAGCTGTGGCATTCAGTGCAGCGCGACGACATTCTGCGCACATTCATTCCGATCGTGCAAGAGTCGACGATAGCTCACGGAAGCGAATTCTGCTCGATCACGCGTCGCTTACTTCAGCCCAACGCGAACGCTCAATATCAACCTATAGTCACAGTCGAGTCGATCGCGGTCGCTGAAGAAAGCGGCTCGGGGCAGACGCATGAGGAAGCGTGGCAGATCTCGATTGAGGTAATTGACGATCACTATCTGTGCTTGCTCGCTGCGGACAAAGCCGACGACCCGCCACCGCAATCTCCTCATGCACAGGCGTCGAGTGCAAGCTCCCAGCCACTAGACGACGGGTTTGCTAACAGCGATTCTTCAAAGGCAGGCGGAAGGTTTACAATCGCAAGTCGCATCTTGCAAACGGTCAGCGGAGCAAGCGTTGAGCTGGCTGGATGCGCGCAGCATGGGGATTCGCCTTCGGACGACAGCGCCTCGCTAGAGCTGCTTCAGTACTTTGTCACAATGCTGCCAGTCTATGAAGAGCTGCATCTCTTTCAAAGCGGCACGTTGTAGTTTTGTAGAGCCGAGTGAAGGGTGGTTTTCTTTCACCTGCAACTAGTTAACATCGGAATTGGAATCCTGTTTAATGAAAATCAGTGCATTATCAAGAGGGAGTTACCAGCATAGTATGTCACGCACAAACTCAATTGCTGTCACCTGGATTAGTCTGTCTCGGCGCGCGATTTTGCTTTTCGAGGTCGCGTTTGACCGGCCAGCGGAGACGTGGACTCTTCTTCCGACTCCCAAAACGTCGTCGCTCGCATCGTCGTGTTGATGGGCGACAGCATCGGTGCGACCATCTTCTCCGTTGAGTTCGCAAGCTTCTGCGCCATCCACGCCAGGATGACGTGCATGATGTCGTGATGCTGCTCGCTCAAGTCGACTAGATCCTTCGTTGGGATCTCGAACAGCGTTACGCGACCAACTGCCACGGCGTTTCCATGGAGGCTCGTGTTCGGAACGAATGACTGTGATGCGAAGAGAAAGGCATGAACGATGAGCTAACACTAGATAAGAAGGAAACAAATCGAAGAGCGCACTCACCTCTTCGCCAAAGCAATCTCCGTCATGCAACTCGATTGTGGCTTGGCCACTGGGCAGCTGCTGTGTGATAGAGACTGTGCCATCAATAATGACGTAGGTGCTGTCTGCAACAGTGCCATCAACGAACAGGGCGTCGCCGTGGCTGAGAGAGGTCACGCGGGAAAGTTGAGCGACCAAAGACACCTTGTCATCGTCTAGGTTCTTCATCAGCTGAGATCCCTTCAGACAGATACACTTCTCGAAATTGGTGTAGTCAGAGCCATCCGAGAGACCAAACATGCCGCGCGACGGAAAGCTATCAGATTTGATGTTGGGCATGGAGCTGGACGGCGATCCCTGGAAGCTTAGGTTGCGTGCTCTTCCACTTGGTGCAGACATCGGAGCTCCTGATCCCGAAGTGCGTGAGCGTCCAATGTTGTACAAGAACGACTTGGCTGCACGGTCGACAGACAAAACTGCCCTCAGATCGGAGGTCAGCGACTGAGTTACTTTCAGCGTCGGGTGATCTCCTTCGGAATTCAGATACGCTGCTGTAGCGTTGAGTGACATTGTCCGGTCTCGACGTGGAAGGCTGCCAGATTGAGCAATTGCGTGCAGTGGCTTTTACAAACAAACGAGCGAAAACCATTAGATTAGATGAGCACTTTGACAAGCAAACTTTCTAGAGACGACCTTACCTCAAAATATAACCAACGTAAGGACGATGCGACAGCATTCAGCACTCCTCGAGATACGCGAGGAGTTTCCTTCATCAGTGCGTCCAAGTCATCTCTCGAAACACTCAGCAGGATGCAATCGGTCAATGCTGTCGCAGATGCAACATGCTTCCCAGCGTGAAGGCTGTGCATGAGCAGCGCTGCTTGCCCGATGCACGCTCCGTATCCAAGCTCCGCAAGGATTCGGCGCTCTTTGTGGAGCTGAACGGTCCCGGACGCAACAACATACATGGCGCTAGCTGATTATCACAATAAGAAATTGCAGTTGGCAGTCGTTAGTTGGGACTTGTTACGGACTACTTGTACACAGCCAGCTTACCAAGATCGCCCTCCCTCGCAAAAGTTTCGCCTTTGCTGACTTTGATCGGGACGAAATGATGCGATAAAACTCGCAAGATCCCGATCGCACACACGTTCTCAAAGAGCGACGAGTAGCGTAAACAGTTCGCGATCTGCACGGTACAGCCACAAATGTGAGTCATACATTCACACTTTCCAACTGCACATATTCGAATAAGTAGGTTAAACGCTTACCGCAATCCTGGAGATCAGTGGAGGCTCACATTCCTTGATCATTGGGACACATTCGTACAAGAGTACCTCAGGACGACTGCAAGGACAGGCTGTTAGCATCAGATGAGGGTGGTAGGATAAATCTGAAAAACAACAACTTCGCGTACCTGTGATAGGTTTCAACGAGCAATTCCTTTGTCAGCTCGTTGCCCACCAGCTGAGGCAGGATACTTGTTTCGAACTGTGCCTTCATCGTGGTATCTAAGCACTCAGCATGATCCGCAGCAATGTGCAGAAAATACTGGAGAGCGAGCGAGGACAGCTCGGCATGCGGTTTTGGCTGCTGAAGCACATCGAGGAGAATGTCGACGCCGTTCTTTCCGGCGAAAAATTCTCTGACGTCCCGCTCCATCTACAACAACATGAAACGATTAGTGCGCATTGTTGACCAGAAAAATGGGACTCCTTTCATACAAGCTTGCCTTTGCCGTAGATTTCGTGGACGAGTTCTGGGGGAACAGCAGTGGGAGAACCAAATTCTTGTAGGCTGAAGGCAGCAGGCTTTCCAAGACTTCCTGCTCAAAAACATGAACCCATCAGCTCTGTTCACATGACTTCATACAAAGTAGGATATCAAACCAACCTGGATCGCTGAAAGTACTTGCGGTGCATCGGACTGCAGCCCCTCCAGGATTACAGCGACGTTAAACTCTTTCGGAAAGCCAGTCGAGAGAAGTTTCAGCAGAAGGCGCTGGGTATCGTGTAAACTGTGTTCAACGTGCTGCAGAAGAAGCGGTGACGTTTCTTCGATGTTGGTTGCAGTGCGCGGGCAAATCTCGTTGAAAAGCTTCAATACCTGGCGCATCTCGTAAACTTGTCTGATCTTGATATTCAGCGCATGGTGAATTGAGCTCATGGCTTGGGAGTGCGTGTGCATGACCTTCTCATCGGTTGTAGATATCTGGAAAATCAAAATTGAACAAGATCGAAGTTAGCATAACATATGTTGGATGCACCAAATAAAGCAAGCTCCCTACCAAAGTCAGTAGGGCGTCCACCACCAACTCTTCCACCACTGCATCTTTGCTAAATAGCTGGTGCAAGATATCAAGGTTGACTGAGTCGGAATCGTCACTCGGCTCTCGCGAAATTGTTGGCGACACAATCAGTGTGTCAATGAGCGACAAAAGCAAACTGAGTTTGTCTTCCAGCGGAAAGTTGCTCGTTTCGAGAACCTTCATCGCGCCAGCCAGTGCCTCTCGCTTCTGCTCCATGCTGCTCGCTTTGATGTTCGCTATGGCTCTCTCTGGAAACCGAACAACAGACTCCGTATACTGGGAAAGCGTTGCCCAAAGAGCGACTGGATCGAACCACTTGAGTGCGGCTACGACTTGAGTCCGCAATGTAGAATTAGACAGATGTTTCACAAGTGCTGGGATCAGCATCCGTGAGTTTCGTGAACTGTGAGAGCACGATTCAACCGCTGCTTGGACGATTTGAGGTGACGAATGGTGCAGTAAGTAGACCAGGAATCCATCGCCAAGGAGTTCTGGGAGTTCTTTTCCGACAATCTTCAAACACACCACCCGAGATTCTGACGCCTATTTGCAAACCAGCACCAGGAAAGTTAGTACAGAAACTTTTGCACTTAGAAATTGTGTGTACACACTGGACAAACCTTTTCTTCGTGAAGCAGTCGCTGGAGAACCACGTTGGCTTCTTCATCCATCCAGTCCGATAGACGCAGCAGCGCTACAGCAGCACACACCACCACAGACTTGTCTTCGTCGATGCTCTGGACAAGTTTACTCAGCATCTGGGAACACTTTTCTGCATCTGCATTAAACTTCTCGTAACCGCACGCGAGAATCGCAGCAACCCTCAACTGACGGGGAATAGCCAGCGGTTTATCTTTGATCATCATCATCAGATCCATCGTGTTGAAAATGCCGGACGGGAACGTGCTTGAGTCAGGCAGAAAATAGGATTCCTGAGCATGAAGCACGAACTGGCGCTTTGCTGCAGTGTGCAAACTGAGCAGTCGCAGCTTGGTGTGCAGCGGAGTCACTGAAACACCATCACGATTTTTCTTGTAAAACAGCGCTCGTAGTTCCTACACACCGAGAGTACTCATCAGAGAACTGCATCAGAGTGTTCCAAGATTGAGCATGAATGGATTGCTTACTTGTGAGAAGAGTCCTATGTGCTCATGCGACAGCGAGCTCAATACATAGTTGACTTGATTCTGCGCGCCGGAAACCAGAGTTTCTTTCACCAGCACGATCTGCCCACAAGAAGATGTGTCGTGCTTAGTAAAAAAACGCAAGCACTCTGGTTGAATGAGTCCAGCTAACGTACCTGATCTGGCGTGAAGTCAACAAGCGGAGACGTCAAATCCAAGTACCCTTGGCGGAGAGATGAATAAAACTCGGCAGCGTATGACTGGCGAGCTGCCAATGCGTCAACAAACCACGCGATAGCAGCTGCAGTCATGACGACACTACACACAACAATTGGAAATCCACGAGTGGTAAATAAATACACAATCCAGGAATCCAAAGTTTATAGGCAGGCATACCTCATTGAAGACGATCCCAAGAATCGCGCGACGACCTCTGCCGTCAAAAACATCGACAAAACTGCTCCAAAGATTCGCGAGAGCGATCGAAATGGACCGCACACGAAGCTCTTGAAGTGCGATCGCTCGCTTGCGTTGAATGGCAGCCACAGCAGCTCTCGTGCCGGATTGAAGATTGACAAGGAGATCGCATTGTACAGCGCGCGGGTAAAGACTAGCGAGTAGACCGACTGATCCAAGAAAAATATAGCACAAAACAGGTACAGTTGGTCAATCACATGGCGTCATTCTCCCTGATGGGTAGTCTTTTTTCCACAAAAAAGTAACGATGTGAGCACGTACATTCGAAGCGTAGGTGGATGCCCCGAAGAGGAAAACGGACACTGGGAGCATGCTGATGCCGTACATGACGCCGAAACGCGTGAAAAACGGACCCGACGCGAGCTGCATGGGGATCATCAGGAAGCTCTGCACCGCGTTGATCTTTGTCAGCGACGCCTTCACTTGGTCCTCCTCTTGGAGTGACAGCACCGAGAGTGTCGTGTTGTCCACGAGCACACGAACCACAGTCGCAAGCATGTCGAAGAAGCAAATGTGCTTTAGGTAGTTGCGTCCCTGGATCTCCAAGATGATCGCAGAGGATGCGTTCTGGTCGATTGCAGGCTTGGCGCTGCCGTCTTTATTCGCTTTGTCCTTTGTGTCGCTACCACTTGCCTTCTTTCCGGACTTTTGAGTAGTTGCTCTAACTGCTGCCGTTGGTGCAAACGTCTCCGCTGTGAGGTATAACACACCAGCAACGAACATCTGCAGCACGGCGCCGACGATCAGGTTGTACTCGGTCGGCAGCGTGCGCTTCTGCAACACTGGCAAGACGACAAAACTCGCGATCAGACTCCCAAATGTCGTACCAAACGTAATGAACCTGCGGGCAGAATAGAGCATAATCAGTCGTCCATTGCAACCAAATCACACGCAACGCAGTACACAACAGGATCACTCTTTCAGGACACGTACCCAAAGTACTTTTTCGACTGCGAGACGTCGAACGCCTTCGCGCAAAGATCCCAGAACTGCTGGTTCAACAGCTGCGCCGAAATTTCGAGCCAGATGTAGATCGCGACCGAGATACCGCGCGCCAGGAGCGGTACGCAGAGTGATGTGATCGCGAGCGCGAGTAGCCCCAGCGCGAGCCCCGCCGGAGAGATCGCATAGAGCACACTCGACGGCGCGCTCTGCTGTGCGAGCTTCGTGAGCAGCTGGTTGGCGCTTGTGAGCGCGTACGCAGTCGTGAACGAGAGCAGCAGCGTCAATGCCGCGACGCTCGACGCCTTGTAGCTGCGCAGGAAGATCGTGTCGCGCGAGATGTTGCCGAGCACGGAGACACAGCACTGGAGCGTGAAGAGCGCGCAGAAGAACGCCACGCGTCCGAGGATCCCCATGTCACTCGTGCGTGCGCTAGGCTCACGGGCGGGTGCTTCTCTTTCTCTCTCTCTGCTGCACTTGAACCTTGTGAATGCGGAAATGCGATTGCCGCAGCCAAGGTGACGAAGTCAAGTGCACTTCAATTCGGTTCGCAAATTGCTTGTTCAGAAAACGACTCTCACCTTTGAGCAGTTCAGTCGGGATTCTCATATTTTATACTCGGCCTTGATAGTTTCGACAATACATTTGAAGCGCTAGCACCAGATCGGCGCCACACAATCCAACCGAGACAAATGTGATGTGAGCTCGAACATAAATCTCCACGCCAACGCTTTCGCGTCTTCGTTCAAAAGTCTATCTCCTACCTTAACCCTCTACGTCCTACCGTCCATCTTTCCCTGCAACTACTAAATTTCTCGATCAAGCGCGTCACTTTTTCGTCTTCTGGGAGCAAACCAAAGTCTCACAAAGCATGTCAACTCCAGGAGCATAAAATGAGCGGTCACCGTGTTCTCTGTATTCACGCACGCATTTCTTGTCACATTCGGCTCACCAGCGCCTTGAACGCGTCCTGGATCACTTTGCGGTCCCCTGTCGCGACTTGCTCTGCGTACGACGTAGCGAGCTCTGCGGGGCAGCCGATCGACGGCAGATACACGTCGGCCAGGTAGCGGGTGTACTCGCTGCCGAGCGCCTTTACGAGCACTTCCTGGAAGATTGCGATCTCCTTCATCACCGAAGTGCTTTGCATGTCGTTCACGTCGAAGTGAAAGCGCTTCGTGATCTCGAACATTGCCGCTGTGAAGTTCTGCACGACGAACTGCGTGAACACGGCTTTCCCCTCGGGCGAGAGCTTCACGTCCGGGTTCGCTGGTGCGGGCGTGCCGAGCAACCATCGTGCGGCGATCTCGTGCACAATCGCGAAACAGGCGCGGTTTGTGTTCGCATCCGTCACCTGCGCGCACCCTTCGAGCACGAGACGCAACACACTCTCCAGCTGGCCGACATTCCGCTGGCACACAAACACGCCATCCAGGTTGTGCATCATGAGATGCAGGAAGAACGCGAACATGTACTTCTGGATGTGCTCACGCTCCAGCTGCGTCGCGTCTTTCGTCTCGCTGTCCCCCGACGCATTGCGTGGCGGCATCAGCGAGCACAAGTGCTGCACAAATACCATCGTCGTCTCCTCGAAGAACGGGAACAGCAATTCCTTGTACTTGATGATCAGCTGGTCCAGGAGCTGCACGACCTCAATCACATCGGACGCCTCACAGCACACCATCAGATGCTGCAGCGTCTCCGAGACGTTGCCCAACAAATGATCACTGTCGAGAACGGTGATCAGGCGGTGCAGTGTAAACACAACCTTAGAGCGTACGCTTGGGTGGCGAGGCAGCACGCGCAAGACGCACGTCGCTGCCGTGAGTACTTGGGTGAATGTCTCCTGGTGGTGCAGCATGCAGTTTGAGCCCCGGAAAGCCTTGAGCACATGTGCAATCGCGTTCAGCAAAGACGCCGAGCGATCGCCAACGTACTCCTCCGTTCTCGTGCGATTCTGGAACGTAGTGAGCGTTGCATCAAGTGCCTGAACCAATGGTTCCAGTACAGCCTTGGTGTACTGGTACTTGATCTCTGCCATGTCCGGCGTGGACGACGACACCAGCGACGCGATCACCTGCCCGGCAAGCTCAAAGAGGTACAGCTGGTCGTCGGGCGGCAGGAAAGACGGATCGTTCTTCTTCGCGAGCGCTTTCGCGTCGTCTGGCACCACCAGACGAGGTCCGAGCGCCTGCAGAATGTTCGAGACGTGCGGATGCACCGAGCCCCCGATCGCCTTGACGAGTCGCAAGCACAAGTAGCACACGCGCGACCGCACGTTCGCATGGTTGTTTGTAAGTCCGTTTGGTCCAAACATCATCTCCAGCACTGCTGGAATCAACGCATTCTGGTTCTGCAGCACCTTGCTGTAGCGTACAGTCAGGTCGTAGTACGTCAGCAGCACTGATGAGTGGAATGGAGCCGCGCCTGGGACAGTCGACGCGCCGATCATGTTCCTATGGATGCGAACCACCATCTCCACCAGCGGACTGTTGGGTTCTTCAAAAGTGCTCGCAGTCTTGAGCGTCGTCAAGCCTTCTTTGAATCGGTAGACCAGTGACAGGAACGACTCCAAATCACGGTGGTCGATCTGCCCAAACTGCATAGGCAGCTGCTGTGCAAGGTTCGTCAGGAACGCCATCGTGTCCAGAGGTCGCAAGCGCGTGATGTTCACGTAAATCTTGTACAAACTGCGGCGGTACTCTTCAAACTCGGCAGCGTCCGAGTCCGAATCTTCCTCTGGGTACCGGGTCTGGCGGTAGATGCCGTGGAAGATCTGCGGGATGTACTCGGACGGCTTGAAAATGTCTTCGATGCCGTTCACCGGCGGCTTGTTGTTGTTGGCAGCGCCACTGCCACTCTCCGATCGAATCAGCGTCCCAACCGAGTTCACGATCTCAAACACTTCTTCCGATACGTCCTTGGTCTCGTGCGCAAACAAGTCCCAGACCAGCGGCATGAGCTGGCGCAGCATATTGCTCGCGAGCGCAAAGAGCTCGACACTGTTCTGGTGGCGGAACGTATCCATGCACTCGACGAGCTCCAGCCCAATGCCGTTGATCACCTCTCCCACTTCCTCGGCAAACTCGTCGTCGTCCTGGATCGGGAGCATGCCGATCACTTCGATGATATTGAGCTGCTGGAAAAGCGCGATCTTCTTCTCAGCAGTCATGCCCTTGTCGATCACTTCGAACAGGCAGTTGGCAGCTGGACAGCGCAGCGCCGCGCTCTCACGGAGCATCTTAAATAAAAGCGGGAGGATGCGGTCGTTCACGATCAGCCCAATGTCGACCCAGCTGATGTACCGCTTCAGCGTCTCCAACGCGCTGTAGCTGAGCTCGACCATCACAGCGCTCGCGTCGCAGTTCACGAGCACGTTGTAAATCGCGTCAAACGTGTCAGCCATGCACGAGCTCTCGCGCATTGCGTCCTTAATGCGCATGTTGGCGTTCGCCTCGGCTTGCGATCGTTGCGCATCAAACTCGACGATCTCTTCATTGATCGCGACGAGGATGCGGAAATACATCTCGACCATGGACGCGCCTTTCGGCAAAAGCGCCATGAGCTCCGAGAACGCGGTCGGCCATCGGTCCGGGTAGTCTCGCTTGATCAAGAGCGTGATCACAACCGCGAGCTTCGTCTTTAAATACGGCGCCTTGCTCTCCACGAACGAGACGTTCTCCTGCAGCCACGTGAGCAGCTCGGTACGAATCTGGGCCGAGACCACGTGTTCCACTCCCTTTGCTAGCGCCTCCTGTGCAACACGAAAGCCACATGCGAGCGAACATACACAAACACACACAAATAGCAACGCGGTCACATGACGTAGCGATACAGAATAGATCGATCACAGAGACAGCAGAGCATCAGCAGAGGCCCACCTGCAGCGCCTGCAACGCGTAAAACTTGACCTCCTGATGCTCGGAGAACTCAAAGAGCTCTAGCTCGTAGCGCCAGCCGTCCGCACTCGCCTTGATGGCGTTGCAGAACGTCTCGGCCTGCAGCTTCAGCGCTTGCGCCTGCTGGTCCTGTAGACTCGCGCTCGCGTACTGGAACGCGCACAGCACCGCCATCTCGAACTCTGCGACTGTGCTCGCCATGTCTGTCGGTTGGTGTGTCTGTCTGCCTGCGTGCGTCTTCTTCCAGCCTCCTCTGTCTGCTCAATGCGTGCACGGGTTGCCGCACTCTCACCACCAGGATTCAAAAGTGGCCGAAAAGCAAGAAAAGCAAAAGTCTGAGAGGAGAAGGGGGTACAATTTCAGTCGCAAAGGCTTCACGATCACAATTCATTTCCAGTTGCAAAATGAATTGGGTCGAAAGAGACTGGCATAACAAAACAGCCCCGAAAAAAAATTCCATTCCATTCATGCAGCATCAATTCTAAAAACTATTATGACTCAGACTCAGACACATTTGCGGAAAAAGGCGGAAATCGATTTGAGTTTTTGCAAAAGGCATTCCTTTTTGTATCGAATTTGAGGCGCGAAAATGAGGAACAGTGGCGAGCTCAGCGTGGAGGTAGCGGCGGACTCGGCGACGATGCGCAGCGAAGAGGAAGGCGAGGAGGCGCCGAGTGCGATCTACGGGGGCGGGGAAGAAAAGCGAGAGAACGACATCCAGCTCACATCCGCAGAACAGCAGAGTAAAGACGAGCACGAGGAGCAGGAAGACGTAGACAACGACGATGATGGTGGCGATGGCGAGTCCTGGCGCTTTGTCGGTGTGAGCGACGGAAGAAGCGGTGACAGCGGTGGAGCAGAGAGCGACCACGGCATAGCAGACGATCTATACGACGGTGAGTATGGCGTTGGCGACGAGGATGGCGAGTACGAACACGGCGGTGAGGAGGAGGAAGAGGAGTACAATGATGACGAAGAGGAGGACGACGGTCTCGTGCACCACAGCTGGTCGACGAAGAGAGTGCCGCTCGCAAGCAATGCGTATAATACGTATGATGCGTATGACGCGAAAGCAGGTGAAGGAGACAAAGAGAATAGAGAAGGCGAATATCAAGAACTCGCTCAGCACTACGATGATGCGAGCAGCTACCACCGTCGCTTGGAGTTTCTAACTGATGATGAATACAGAGATGGTGACCACGACCACGGCCACGAAGAAGAAGAAGAATACGATGATGAAGAGGACGAGGATGGTAGCACAGATGAAGAGCTCCTGGCGTTTCAGTTTCGCAGCGAACACTCGATGCAGTGGACGAGTGGGGACAATAATGGAGAGCCATCACAATTGCAGCAGCGAGGGATCGTGGCCCCCGCTCCCACGCAGCAGAGTATGGATCGCGTGGAGGCGAGTGTACGCGCGGCGCTGAGCATCCTGAATAGCAGAGACAGCAGCAGTCGCAGTGATGCTGGGAACGAACTCAGCGATAAGGACGAGGATGAGCACAAAGAAGAAGAGCAAAATGAGAGCCATGGTGATGATCAAGACGAGTGGAAGCTGAGCTTTGGCGACGATGGCAAGCCCTACTACTACGACATTGTGCACGAAGCGATGGAAGCGCGGTGGCCGCTCGAATTCCCGGCAGATGCGAAAGCGGCAGCGTCTCCATCCTCTGCTATCTCTGAAGGCTATGAAGGCGAGAATCAGCGAGAAGATGACAACGATGAAGACGAAGTAGAACACGAGTTTGGTCAGGACGAGGGTGAAGACGAAGACGATGGTGGTGTGTATGAGCACGGCGAAGAGGTAGTAAACGCGAAACGCGAACTCACCACCAGGGCTCTTGCAGCAGACGAAGACAAAGCGTATGAAGACGAGGACCAGTACCATGACGAGAGTTTCCACGACAACAACGTTGAAGAGGAATCAGACGAAGAGCACGCAAATGACGAGAAAGACGAGAACCGATTCGACGTTAGTGCCTCGAGTCTTGCGAGTCCCCAAGTGCAGATGCAGCGCTCGAACTTTACGCTCAGTAACTTCAGCACAGTGACCGAGGGCGAAGACGAGTGGCAGGAAGCGTACACTGCGAAAGGACGAGTCTACTACTACAACCGACGCACGCGTGAGTCCTCGTGGAAAAAGTACGTGTCTTTCTTTGTTTTATATAGAGTTTGGTCTCTGTTTTGATTGGCTAGAGTGCTCACTAACACTTATCTCATCCTCTGATACGCTGCAGACCAGAGAACTACGTGTCGCGCCAGCCACAGAAGCAGCTCGCGTTCTCCAGCTCCTTCTCGTCAAGCCGTGGGGTCGACAACAGTAGCAACCACTACAACAATGCGTCGTTCTATTCAAGCGCCGCCTCAGTTGGCGGTAGACACGCCTCGTTCTCCCCCGAAACTCAGAACTTCCTCTTTTGTTCCTTTTGTGGAGCAAAGAGCGTCGGTGAAGCTGTGAAAATGCATTTCCGGGACTGCAGCGCGCAGAGGTTCCATCGAGAAAACCAAACCGATCTCTACAAGAAGTTCGAGGAGTTGCTCTGTCTGATGTCGGAAGACTCGACGTTACGATCACTGCATTACGTGTCGTCTTTCCCGGAAGCAAAGCCACTCGAAGTGTCTCCGAGTGCGCTGACCAGCTACAGAGAGTCGTCTACTCACGCATCGATTCAAGATAGCCTGCTGCTGCTGCGTCGACAGCGACACTCTACTGTTCCTCAAGAAGCCTTGAATGTTAGCACTCGTGAGCTGGAGCGCAGAGAAGCCCTGCAAGAGCGTCCGGTCCACAAGAGAGAGCGCCTACTCGTGCGCATGTCATCTGCTCCATCGAGTAGCTCCGTCCGATCCAGCGAATCGTCCACTTCACGACGGAAGATCAGTGTTGGATCTGCGAGTGAAGCAACTTCTTCGACTCGCAGCAATAGCAATAGTAACAACGCAAGTCGTCCGAAGCAGAGCAGCACTAGCGGGTACTACCAGGAGTCGGAAACCTGTAGGTACTGTGGTCGCAGTTTTGCGGAAGGCAGGCTCGCAAAGCACGAAGCCGTTTGCCCTCGAGTGTTTGGGAATGAAGGATCGTGGGGACGAGGAACGACGCAGACTTCGTCCACAACGCCCACAGCCAGTGTCTCGCCGTACGCAAAGACTCAACGAGGCGCGAACTTCCTGCGCAAGAAATCCAAATCCACGCCGATTGAGAAGCGGAATCTCGTACTGAGCTTCAAAGAGCACCAAGCGACGCTCGTGGGTTGTCCAGTTTGCAAGCGCAGGTTTGCGCCTTCCGGTGCGCAGCAGCACATCGACATTTGCAAGAGTGTCCAGAACCGACCGAAGAACCCGATCCGCCTTATCAAGGATTTCGCGGTGGCCGGTTAAAAAAGAGCTAGCTCGTAAAGATAGACGACAACAAATTTCAAATCAAGCTTCAGCGACAGTTTTCATCCGTTACCCAGTGTGTGTGGGGGGGGGCATGGAGCGTGATGTTGTATTCTCTTATAGAATTGTGAACGAGCGAGACAGCAGAGTGGAGTGGAGTACTAGCACCAGATTCTGAACCAAGATGGAGGAGTCCAAGGACGTGAAACCGGCCAAGACCAGTGTTGGCAATGATGCGAAGAGTAGCGGAGACCAAGTGGACAAGTGGTGGTCGGCGATCTCGCGCCTGATCGTCGTGCAGCTCTGCTGCGGGTTGCTCATGCAACTGTCGTACGTGGCGTTCCCGGCGTACAACTTTGCGCTCGCGCTCTGGTGCCTCGTGTGCTGCACCCCTAAGTGGGTGTCCATGAACCCTCGCCTGCTGCCGCTTCATCTGGTCGCGATCGGCTTTTCCATCGTGACGGACATCACCTGGATGAGCCTCTGGGTCTCGGGTCGCGTGTTCTACGATCAGCTTTGTGACCTGAACAGCGTGTCCATCGTGAGTTGCGGCGGCGCGGGCAATTCCTACCCGGGCTGCCAGACGAACCGCTTTGCGCTCTTCACGCTCATCCTGAACGATCTTGCGAAGGCCGCCACACTTGTCGCGATGTACCGCGTCCACGCGCTCACACCGAGTGCGAATGGTAGCAATCATCATCACCAGCACTCGAACCTGGACTCGAACTCGTCCAACCAGGGTGCATCGAGTACCAGCATCAGCAACAACAACAACGTCCGCGCGTCCACTGGCATTATCCACCAAGCTTCAAGCCGTCAGAACCCACCATCACAGGTGTGATTGAAATGACACCCCAAGTACCCAACACTAACATTTGAAAGGAAATCAAAAGTCGTCGTAGCCAGTTATTCCAGCGCTTGATGAAGGTCGAAGATACCTTGATGAATGAAGATTTGATTATTGATATGTTCTACCTTCGGCCAATGTCTTTTATTGAAGAGCTAGTTCACGTATTAGTTAGCCTCTTGCTGCTACGATCGCGCCAAGCACCAGCCCAAGCAGCATCACGGAAACAGTCGACGCCGTGGACCATCGGTGAGAACTGGAGGACGCAGTAGTATTTGCTTCCGCCTCGGCCACCGCCGCGGTGCAGTTGAGGTCGCTCCACTGGGACGCGTCGGCTGTGGAGCTCGATTTGCCCGGATCTGAGAGCCCTGAGGTCCGCTGCGGCCCAGACGATGACGCGCTCCAGACGCAGCACGGGTCGCCGAGCTCCTGGCCGTTGGTCTGACCGTCACCGTCCGAGTCGGCCTGGCAGAGCGTCGTGGTCCATTTCTTGCCCACGCCATCGAACGCCTTGCCGAACCAGTTGAGACTGTCGGACGAGCCCTCGGGGTCGGTGTGGCCTACCGCTGGTACATCAGGCACGTTGAAGCCGTTTGGGATGCGACTGCGGTACTCGGGCCGCGCCAGGGCAGGTTCGAGGCCGTTGGACGCCAGGATGATGGCGACGGAGAGCAGCAGAACGGGCGACGCGAGGTTCTTCATGTTGAGGGCGAGCGGCAAGCTGGGCGAAGTTGTCTTTTCTCAAAGGACAGCGGGAATGTTCGGTACACTGGGATAATTCAATTGTGAGCAAGTCGGGCGTGCTAACTCTATGGAAAGACTGGTGAGAACAGGTGCAGGTAGGATAAGCACAGGGCACAGGTAGCTATTTGGAGCACACAGCCAACAGCCATCCGCACGATGCTCAACGGTCCTGGGGCTGACAGGCTATTCATATCCTTAGTGGAGTTCCGCTTCTGGCGGGCGAATGACAATGGGTGGCTTGTTATATGCTATATATACAGAGAGAGAGAGAGAGAGAGAGAGAGAGAGAGAGAGAGAGAGAGAGAGAGAGA
>JALBYZ010000405.1:0-29358 GCA_038050575.1 Globisporangium mamillatum | reverse complement strand
GCGAAATCCCGCTTGTTCGACCTGCGCTCGCTCTCGGCACACTCGTTTGTCTGTGCATTCGACGCCCGTCCGCGCAGCAATGTCATGCTGGGAGCGGCTCCATTTCTTCGATTTCATACAGAGGTCACGCATCATGTTGATAATCGATCACCACAAACACAAACTGCTTAGGTGTACTATGACCTTTGAGTACCTGTACGCGTGGTCTCTGTTTGGTGAATGCGTGATTGAGCTATTCGTACGCGTGCTTGCCAGTCTCGTCAAAGCAAAGCACCTATCAACCACCATTGTGATCAGTGAGTTAGCCGCCGCCTCGCTGGGCTTCCTTTCAAATCGCAAGCTTACACAAAATACTCACCACTGTGGACCTGTCTGAGGAAGGAACGAATGTGGACGAGTGCAGAAATGAGCGACTGTGGACCTGCGAAAGGATGGCCCTGTGATGGAAAACTACTACTACGGCTGCACAGTGACAGAGTCCAATTTCCGAAACAAATTGTATCGCCACCATTTGATGGCACACCACGAGTGTTGTTCTATTCAAGAGTCAATGAGTGATGGTTAATAACCTGACAAAAAGTATCAACTGAGACAGCTCGCTTTCACATTGTATTGGACTGTTCATAGGTTGAGCACGCCGTGTCTGCGAAAGTAGAGCACGCCCGCGAGCACGAGCAGCGCGCAAAACAAGAGCGCACCGAGGAACACGGAGACGAACACACCTGAGGTCTCCTCCAGGCCGGAGCGCAGGTTCATGCCAAAGCCCGCTGTGATGTACATACCGAGTGTGAGGCTGACGGTGATGAGCCCAAAGAGCACGTCGACCGCGAGCAGATGGTTGCGCGTGGCGTCGAGCTTGAGCATCACGAGGCTCTCCGTGTTGTGGATGCGATGCTCCAGCAGCTTCACTTTCGTGCGGATCGTTTGGATCTCCTGCACATGGCATTTCCATAGATGAGCTGATGAAGCAGCAGTAGACAGCGGTGGTACAGGAGGTTCACCTGGAAGTAGGACTCCAGTATGCCTTCCGCGACTTCTGGGTCAAAAGTTGCTACTCCACATATTGAATCAGGACTGTTGTGAAGCTTCAGAGATGGTATGACGTGGGACACTGTTAGAGGCTGCAGTGTCTAGAGAGGACCAGCTGGATAGTTTACACAGTTCGTACCGAAGTCAAATAGAGCAACCGCAGGTCTTCTTCACTGTCCAGAATACTCATCAGCGCTCTACGGATGCCTTCGACCTACCGCAATAACGAAGTTCTGAGGAATTGAAGACCGCCAGCAGACTACCCATGACCATTCACACTATACCTGCGACCCAAAGTCGTTAATCGTGTTCTTCAGACTTCGCAACGTCTCGAGCTCGCCGGTCGTGATCTGCGTGTTCGCGAGCCTCTCGAGCGCTGTCATGATCGTCGGGAACGTGCTCTTGCAGTCTGCAAACAAGAGTCTGCATCGTAGGAATTAATTAGGCAGGAATACTTGGAGAACTACTTTTTCACCGTCTTCTTGGTCTCCCACTTACTTGCAAAGCGTGAAGAGAATGGCCTCAAGAGCTCTTCGCAGATAACATCAACAGCGTTAGACTCTGTTGATACGCAGGTGAAGACCAAAGCCCTTGGGCGGTGACACACCTGAACTCGAACGGCGTGGCCTCAGACTCTCTCTCGGCCAGGAGCTCGCGGAACTTGTCCTTGAGGATCGAGCTGAGGCTGTCGTCGCCGTTGGGAATGAACACGATGCACGCGTTCCGCATGATGATCGTGCGCAGCGGGTCTACCAGAGTCAATTAAGAGAGAGCAAGGCTTTAGCTCCATACTAACAAACAGCCAACCATACCCAAGCTCATGAGGTCGAAAACATGGAGTATACCAGCGTTGATGAGAATTGCCTGCTTGCGAACGGCGAAGCACGGCTCGTTCGTCTCCGAGAAATTCGCATCGAGTTTCCTTAGATCACGCATGTGCACAGCCTACCAAAAAGGCGATTTCGATCAGCCAGACGCACTTTACCTGCATACACACGCACAATACGTTTGCAGTATACGTACCGGAGCTCCTCCCGAGGTCGACCCATGCACTCCTGTGAACGATCGTTGTCCTTCGCGCCGTGGAGACGCCACTTCCGGTTGCCGCATCGCGTCCGCTTTGCTGTTAGAGCTGCCGCTGTCTTGTGGCTGGAGCGCCGCCGTGTGCAGACTCGTCTTTGCCGCTTCGTGCGTCATCTTGAGGATGTCGGAGCGGCGCATCTCTTGCAGTGACACGCTCCCTTTCTCATCGATGAGCAGCACCTTCAGCATGCACAGGCAAAAATCACATCAGCATGCACGGCAACGTGGTTAAAGCGAATTTATGTCAAATGTGCTAGCGCATTGTGCACTGAGTGCAGCTTCTGATCGTCATGATAATGTACCAGCGTCTTGGTGTTCTTGCGCTGGCTGCCGCCACCGCCACTGCCGCCATCGGGGTGGCGGCTCGCGAGCAGGTCGGGGCCGAACATCTCCAGATCCACATCACCCTGCAGCGGACTGCGCAGCTTCCACTTGCTCAGTAGGTCCATGTGGTCGCCAAACGTGATGGCGTTAGCGATTGTGGAGAGTGAGCTTGAAAATGACGCTCGTGGACGATGGGACTTGCGCGTCGTTTCGATGATTTTGAAGCCATGCCGGATATGCAGTCACTGTTTCGTGCCGGATAAGCGGTCATTGCTCGCTTTTAAAAGTGAGACACCATACGGTAACGGGGCCTCAGCCATCGATCTCCGCTCTTTTGCTTATCAATTCTACATTTGCTCGCATCTGCGCACGTCCAGGGTTTGCAACTCAAGCGAACGGGAAAGATGACGGAGCTCAAGTGAACGCGCTCGAGGAACATGAAGGAGCGTCAAGAACAATCTTGTCACAGAAAAGCCCACCGATGCCGCACTACGGGCCAGCAGCATCATGATCCACGCGCTCAAGCTGTACCTGCTCCGCTGTTGCGACATGGGTGATGAACTGCCCACGCTCGACAGACGGTTCGTGACCTCAGTGATGGAAGTGCTCTGCAAGGTGCCTTCCACGGACAGGCCTCCAAGCGCCGAGACGCAGATCATAAAGGATACGCTCAAGGACTTCTACAGGCAGCACTACAAGGTGTACAGGAGCGGCATAATTTTGCGTCACGAGCTGCTCAGGTGTAAGACTTGTTCCAGGCTGTGGAACCGAGATACGAACGCCGCGTCGAACATCTGGAAGGCGGCGACGAGCGCGATCCGAGGTCATCCACGTATCTTCAAAGGGTCTCAGTGGGCTTCATCGGTTTCCACACACACACAAGATTGTTAATTGTTAACTGTTAATAAACCTCTACGTGGCCCACATTATACACGGCTTGTGTCGTGGATCGTGCTGATTGGATGAAATTCGTAGTCTTATCGTGTCACATTGCTTTTACTCGAAAATAGGCTGGCAAGAAAAGGCAAAGCACCAAATATTCAGCAAAAGCGCGAACGAAGCGAAGCAGGCGATTGAAGCAGAGGGGGGGGGACACGAGGACCAGAGCGCGCGCACTACATGTACAACCGAATGAACAACAGCCGCACGTCCAACGCGCGAGACTCGCTCTTCGCTGGAGCGTCGGTACGTCCGTCCATCTTGTGTGTCTGTCTGTCTGTCTCTCGCTCTTTGTGTCTGTCGCAGTGCATCCAGATCATGACGAGGGCTACGCGGAACTCGTTGCGGCGGAGCTGCCCCATAGACAGTGAGTGAGCGTGGACGTCTGTCTGCTGACTGGATATGTATGTTTGTGTTTATGTTGTGGCTCTTGTACTGTTCAGGTCGGCGGCAACAGCGTCGACAATGGCGAGCAGGCGAAGCGGCTACTGGAAGAGCAGAACGACGAGCAGATCAGCCACTTGTCGTTGCAGATCAGCCAGCTGAAGCAGGTGCGAGCCATTGCAGTCTGTGTATTGATGGGCAAGTGCTGTCCTGTGCGAGGTCATGTGCTAATATTGATATGGTCGCTTGTTCGATCACACTTATCCATCAGCTTTCAACCAGCATCCACTCGGAAGTCGTCGATCAGAACCGATACCTCGACGGCATGGTGCGTGCTTGTCTTCATGTTTGTATCGTCGCATTCTATAGTGTCCAACTAACACTGTCGCTGTGCATTGATGATGTGTGTTCTTTCAGAGCAAGGACTTTGACAACACGGAAGGGTTATTAGGCGGCACAATGAAGCGACTTGGCGCGATGATGGACCAGGGCGGCAGCAAGCACATGCTCTACCTCATCGGCTTTGTCGTGTTCGTGTTCGTGCTGCTCTACTTCACGATCCGATCGCATTAGAGAGAGAGAAATAGATGCTATGATGCTGCCAGCGAATGAGAGGGGACAGGTGGGGAGCAGCTGTGAAACCAACCACGCAACCCCATTCCATAAAGATTCATATATAAAGACGCCTTACATCGTTGATCAATATTGAGGTTGCACGGACGTCATATTCGTTCTCCACATGAACAACTTCAACACCAGGTCAAAACGACACCAAACACAGATTAGACTCTTTGTGCAAGTTTTACTGACAAAATTCGTCTGCATTTTATTTTGCTACCGGATTAAATACACAATAGAATCAAATATTGGATTTTTGTATTACATTCCAATCCCACAGCTTTGGTTGCAAAAGTTGTGGTACAAAGTGCGCGCTTGTAATTGGGTTCCTGTTCCAGTGTATCAAACAAATTCGGAACCTTCGTAGAACAGGAAATCCCATTTTGTGCCACTCTTTTGAAATGCATAACCTGAATTAACGCGTAACATCAATACACAGTAATATGCAAATTTGGCTTATTAAGACATTCTTTTTCACGCATATACTGTATAATTCGATACTCAGCGTCCGCAATTCAAGCTTCTCTGAACCCATTGGGTTCCTTCATACAAAAAAGCCTTCGCTTCTTCCCTCCCCCATTTTCTCCTCGAGCTAATGGGCGGCGGGGGGCAACAGAACAGAAATCAGTCCCTTCGTCCCGCAGCAGACGCCCCCCTCCTCTTCGCCCGCAGCAGCAGCTCCGCCAGCACGCGCCCCCGACGCAAGTTCCAGAAGCGTCTCCCCTCTCGCCACCTCCCGCAGCACCAGCAACAGCTCCCGTCGTACCTCACAGTCGCCATGGGCAACTTCCTCACGTCTCCGATGACTGAGAAGGACACGCGCATCGACGCGCGCGCGAACGGCAGCCTCGCGTTCGGTATCTCCGCCATGCAGGGCTGGCGCACGAGCATGGAGGACTCGCACGTCGCGCAGCTCGCGCCTGAGGGTTTCCCGCCGGGCACGGCGATCTTCGCGGTCTGCGACGGCCACGGCGGCCGCCTCGCCGCCGCGGTCGCGGAAGATCTTTTCACGACCGTCATCCTCGACGTGTTTGACGAGCGCAAGTACTACAAGCCGACCACGCCGACGCCAGAGCAGATCGGCGACGCGATGAGAGAGGCGTTCATGACGCTCGACGCCGAGATCCGGTCGTACCCGGAGGTGCAGAATGGCTCGGACCAGAGCGGCTGCACGGCCATCGTTGCGTTCGTCACCCCGACGCACATCATCGTTGCAAACGCTGGTGCGTTCGTCCGTTGGCGTCGTCATGTGTGTGTCTTTCGCTGTATGCTTACTCGACTGTGTGTTGCTGTCTGGTTTTGTGAATGCGTATTATGCTACCTACCTATCAACAGGCGACTCGCGAAGCGTGCTGGCCAAGAACGCTGGCATGATCCCAATGTCTTTCGACCACAAGCCAATGAACGTAAGAGAGAGAGAGTCATAGTCTTGTGATGGGGAGAGTTTTGTGTGGCTAAACATTCTAACTATCGCACTGCTTCTTCTGGGTGTGCATTATTTGTAGGATGGCGAGCGAAACCGTATCGAGAATGCGGGCGGCATGGTGCGCGGCAACCGCGTGAACGGCGACCTTGCTGTACGGATCTTGTTTGTTTGCTTTGCTGGGTATTTTTTTTACCATTTTTCACGTACTGACATTCTGTTGTGCGTGTGTTGTCATCTCTCTCTCTCTATTTGTGCGCAGGTCTCCCGCGCATTAGGCGACTTCACATATAAGATGCGCAGTGACTTGCCAGCGGAGCAGCAGCAGGTGTCGGCCGAGCCGGAGATCGAGATCCAGGAGATCAACGGCTCGGAAGAGTTCCTCTTGCTCGCGTGCGACGGCATCTGGGACGTGATGTCCAACGAGGGCATCTGCGAGTTTGTGCGTGGGCTCATGACGAATGGCGAGAAGAACTTGGGGCTCATCGCCGAAGAGATCCTCGACCACTGTCTGCAGGAAGGAAGGTATGTGATGTGTGTCTTGATGATGTGCAATATCAATGCAATTGCTGCGACCGCAAGGCAATACAATCAATACTGGGATCGACTGACAACAATGTTATTGTTGTTTGTGTTTGTTTGTGAACGCAAGTCGCGACAACATGAGCGCGATTGTGGTCAAGTTCCCAGGCGCCAAGTTTGGCTCGGGCGAGGGCGTCGAGGGCATCCGCAAGGAGCGCAAGCGCAAGCAAGAGGAGGCAGAAGCGCGAGGAGAGACCTTAGAGAACGACAACTTTGGCGCATAAACAACCTCGTGCGCAAACCGAATCCGACAAACAACAAGCAAGCAAGGCAAGCAAAACGAGTAGTAGCAGCTGCGTAACCAACCAATCAAGCAGCCACCTTTACACGTGGGGAAAACAAAATGGAGAGTGAGTCTGGACCACATATGTGAAGAAGAGCAAGAGCAAGAAGAAGAAGAAACAAGAAGGAATCCCTCCTCCTCACATGGCGCTGGGCGGTCCAGCAGCAGCGAAGAAGCAACAAGAAGCAGCAGCCAAGGCGGATTCGTAAACGAGGCATTTGTGTGAGAAGAAGAAGAGAGAGTATGCGTACGCGCGTGTGTGCCAGTGTCACGTATTCCTTAGTCGACGGGTGGTGGATGGCACAAACAAAGTCTATGTATCTTTTGGTTTTTGAGAAGCTGTTAGCCGTCCCGTCGTTCTTCCATTCTCTTGCTTGCTTGTTTTCTGCAAGACCTTGTTGAGACCACTCATTGTTGGCGCATGCGAGGAGGGTGTTTGTTGGTTTGTTGTTTCTTGCATATTTATGTTGTTTATTAACTTGCTGGTACAAAAAAGGCATTTTTGTTGGTGGGATGCTGGAGGCATGAAATCACATGTGGTTTCTCTCAATGGGACTGCGTGGCGGTTTGGTTGGCGAGGTCGCTACTTCGGTGCGCTGTATGGTTCGTCGGCCGCTTGTACTTGGACAGGTCTAGTGCGCGAAAGTACTCGATCGTACGCATGAGTCCTTCTTCAATGCCCACATGCGGCGTCCAGTCCAGATGCGCTCTATAACAAA
Organism: Globisporangium mamillatum; assembly: GCA_038050575.1. Classification (NCBI taxonomy): domain Eukaryota; phylum Oomycota; class Peronosporomycetes; order Pythiales; family Pythiaceae; genus Globisporangium; species Globisporangium mamillatum. The sequence continues at coordinate 21,974 of JALBYZ010000405.1, read as the reverse complement.
CAAACAAGCAAGTGTTAGCAAGCAAACACACAAATACGCACAAGCCAATCACAACCGCAAAACAAACACACACACGTACTTTGCAAGCGAGATGTCGGGTCGGCGCAGCTTCGGGTCGTTGTTGGGCAGACTCTGGTGCACGAGCCGACTTTTCGAGCCCGTGAGCCGGATCACCATCTGCGCGAGCTGCAGGATCGTCATCTCGTGCGGATTGCCTATGTTGAGCGGCCCAACGGTCGACATGCAGTCCATGAAGCGCACGATCGCGTCCACGAGGTCGTCCACGTAGCAGAACGAGCGCGTCTGGCAGCCGGCGCCATAGATCGTGATGTCTTCATCGGCCAGCGCCTGCATGATGAAATTACTCACGACGCGGCCGTCGTACGGGTGCATGCCCGGCCCGTACGTGTTGAAGATGCGCGCCACGCGAATGTCCACGTTGTGCGTGCGGTGGTACTCGAAGAAAAGCGTCTCGGCCACGCGCTTGCCCTCGTCGTAGCATGCGCGCACGCCCGTGCAGTTTACGTGGCCTAGGTAGTCCTCTCGCTGCGGGGACACCTCGGGGTCACCGTACACTTCGCTCGTGGACGCCTGGAAGATGCGGCCTTTTACGCGCTTCGCAAGCCCGAGCAGGTTGAGCGAGCCCAGGAACGACACCTTGGTGGTCTTGATCGCGTTGTACTGGTAGTGCACGGGCGACGCCGGGCACGCGAGGTTGTAGATCTCGTCCACCTCGCAGTAGTACGGCAGTGTGATATCGTGGCGCACAAACTCAAAGTTGACGTACTTGCGCTGCAGCTGCTGCACGCTCATTTTCTGGCTCGTGAAGAGGTTGTCGAGGCAGATCACCTCGTGGCCCTGCTCCAGCAACCGCGTGCACAGGTGGATGCCGATGAAGCCCGCGCCGCCGGCCACCAAGATGCGCTTCATCTCGCATGTCGCTGCCGCAGGAGTAGTAGCGACGGTGACTGGCGCAACAGCGACAGCAACATCAACGGGCACATGCTGTTCGCTGCCGTTGCTCTCGTGGCTGCTGCTGGTCTTACTGTGCGCCTTGAGCTGCTGGTGCGACGCTGCCTCTGGAGCTTCGGATGCAACGGCATGGCCGTTCATGATCATTGGAGCAGCTGCTGGTGCCGTCGTCTCCATCTCCACGGCAGCGGAGGGTGGGGGGAGAGGGAGCGTGGCTGCGATGTCCATTGGCAGGGATCACTTTTTTGTTTATTTGTGTGTGTTCGTTCTGTGACGGACGACGACAAAGGGCATGTGGTGCGTCAAGGTGTTGTGCGACCTTGAGAGAGGACGCAGTCAGGGATTTATCCCTAAGCTTGGAAAGATTGCAGGTTACGCTGCGCGCCTAATTCAAGATGCATCCTAATTTTTCATTTTATTAAAGGATTTTGCTACTGCGCAGGGATGGGTGTGCGACTAACAGCGTGGAATTCGCATATAAATATCAAGCGTGATTTACAATGCGTAGATTAAACTCTCTATAGTTTGTAATGTGTATACATAAACCTTTTTAAATAATTTTAGCCTCTTTATATTATCACATTTTTCTTGTATCAGGATAGAACCTATCTATCTGATGTAAGCGCCACGGAATTCCAACCTCATCCACGCTTGCAGCGTGTAAATGTTGGAAAGCAGTGGTGTATACTGAGCGGACTGAATGTATACCGCTACGCATTCTAATTTTTATCATACAGATATTTTAAATATTGGAACCCCGTAGCGGTTACGCTAGATAGAGAGTTCTTCGCGGTAATGAAAAGGCAAAAAGTGGCAAGCGGATTGTATATCATGTAATATCTACACAAATTGAACAGCAACTCGTGGCATTTCGTGAGCATGCTCTGTCGCCAACGGAGTCAACAGCATGCGAGGACGTGAAGAATGAGCAAGCGAGCGAACGACAACTGGTAGACACGCTGCTTGGCGCGCAACAAGACGAACGCACCAGTGACAATGGCTGCGGAAAGAGCAGGTTGTAATCAAACGAGCAGCGTGTAACCCGAAGCAAACAACACAGTTCTATCCAAGACATGGGAATCACTGCACCGCTTTTTTCTACAAGCGTGTTCCAAGGTCAAGCGGAGGCAGCGCAGAACATTTTCAGCACTGACGGCGAGTCATTGATTGAAGCATTCACTTTATTCAACCAGTCACTGAGCACCCAGATCGCATTTTGTTGCAGCACGCAAGGCAGGTGGCGACGACGAACTGCACCATTCCGCAGTTTCACACGATTGTTAGAGCGATCGACAGTGTTTAACGACAACACTGAAGTGAACCCTGTGTTCGTGTATAAGAGCAAAGCATAGCCACTACAGTGAGCATCTGACTGTACGCGCTATCGTAATCCGTGAAAATCACGCTGAAAATGTCGACCACTTCGGTTTTTTCCACGTGTGCTTTCTTTCTGAGAGGTGCCTTTTGTCTGTCTGCATGGGTTTCACACACGCACGCACTTGCTTGCTTGCTGACACGCTCACGCTGCCCCGCTCATCCGCAGAGGTCCAAGCCTTCTTCAACTCCTCGTTGACTTTCGTAGAATTCAGCTGCACTTTTGTACCGTATCTAAACTTCAGTCCTCCTTTTGACTTGGTGTTTGTATGTGAGAGTTGGTTTAAGCTTTTTTGGCATTTTTCATCTTTTTTCTTATCCCACCCACCCACTATAGAAATTACACAGCGGCACTCTTTCTGTGAGTCCGCTCCTCTCGTAAATCAAGCGAACCCGGAGAAACTGGCACTTCAGAGCGAGAATAGCTCACAGCTTGCTTCAGAGTCACTCTTGCATTCGCGTCGCTCACCGGAAAGCTGCTCTGCTCCAGAGGAAGCTCAGGAGGAAGCCAAGCTCTTCTTGCATCCATCCATCCGTCTACACACACGCCACACGCACGTGTGTGTCTCTCTCTCTGTATTGAGCGCCTGAACAGCTCGTGAGCGACGCGACGCACAACACCCTGCCTGCTTGTTGTAGGCTCGAGATTCCTGTCTTCTTGCTCTTCTTCTTCATACGCGTCCAAGATGGCGATGAACGTGCACGTGGTGAAGGGGGACGCCATGGAGGAAGGGATGGTCGTGGACGACGGCTACCACCCGCGCAAGGGCCACGAGTACAAGAAGTCGCGGCTGAGCAAGCCCGTGATGGTATGTCCAAAAGCCACTTCTGCAGCTAGCTGCATGTGTGTTTGAGAGAGAGAGAGAGAGTAGATACAAGCTAGCGGTACAGTATAGTATATTAACGACGAACTCTTGTTTTTGTTGTTGTTTGTTCAGACGGCGATTCATCTGGTGACGTGGTACTGCTTCTCGGCGTCCGCGACGTTCACGAACAAGACGCTGATCAAGCAGCACCACGTGTCAGCCGAGATGCTCACGCTCTCGCACCTCTTCATCAGCGTCGTCTGCGACTGTAAGTGGGGCTCTTCTTTGGCTATGACAAGCTACTATGCTACTCTCTTCTATAACTAAGTTGTTGTTGTGCAGTCATCGTGCTGACGTTCCCAACGGCGCCAGGAAGCGCGAGCACGTGGCGCATGCAGAGCATTTCATTCAAGAGGTACAGGATGAGTGTTGGTTGTCTGGCTGGCTATTGAGTGGCTTGTAACAAAGGAGACTCACTTGTATTGTTGTTGTGATGATATGAACTACAGCCTCGTGTGGATCTTGCCGCTGAGTCTGTGTTCTGTGATGGCCAAAGTGCTGACCTACTGGAGCTACGACGCGGTCCCCGTCGCCATCGCGCACACGTGCAAAGTACGTATCATCTACAAACCATTGCTTGAATGCTTCACTCACTGACTATTTGATATTCTGTTCTGTGTGTATATATGTTGTCCTTTGTAACAAAATTAGGCGTCCCAGCCGTTCTTCAATGTGATCTTGGCGTACCTCGTCTACCGTTCCAAGTTCTCACTCAAGACATACCTGTCGCTCGTGCCGATCGTGCTCGGCGTCGTGCTCGCGTCGGTCTCGGAGATGGGCATGAACAACCTCGCGTTCGGCGGCGCCATCTTCGCGGTTACATCGGCGCTCATTGGGGTCATGCAGAGCATGTACGCCAAATTTTTGCTCCGGAACGGCATTGTGATCGACAGCATCAACGTACGTGCCTGGTTGCTTACGCTCTGGGGTCCATTATGATAATGCTAACAAAACTCCATGTATCTTGTATGTCTTCTATGCGAGCAGCTCCACTTTTACAGCGCGTTCCTGTCGTTCGCGATCAACGCGCCGCTCGTGGTGTTCAACTCGCCGAATGTCCCCAAGTTCCCTCCGAGGTAAGTTTCCATTTCCAATCACGTGGGATATGTGGAATGCCTATTCTTCATGGTGGCTGGTATTGAATTTCAGGACTCGTCTAACGCAATGTCAGCGACAACTCTTCTGCCTACAGTTTCCCGTACTTGACCGTGCTGCTCTGCAGCTTGATGCACTTTGTGGGTAGCTTCTGCTCATCGCTCGTGCTCGGGGAGGTCTCGGAGCTCACGTTCTCCATCATGAGCACCATGAAGCGCGTCGTGATCATCCTCAGCGCCGTCTTCTACTTTGGCAACGCCGTCACCGCGCAGTCGGTTCTCGGCATGGCCCTTGCGGTACGTTCACGACACAACAGCACGATCGACACAGCAACCTTGTCGAATGTTATGATGAGCAGCTTTTTTTGATTGACTTGTGACGTCTTGTTGTTGGTACGTTCAATGCAGGTCGGTGGTGTCGGCGGGTACCAGATCATCAAGCTCGGGGATAAGAAGAAGACCAAGGAGCTGCTGCCGCTTCCAAGATAGAGCGTCTGTGTGCGCACATGTCGGAAGGATTTTGTTGGTACAGCAGCTAGCTGTGTGAGGAAGCGTGTGAGGGGTTTGGATTGAGTGAGACTTCTTTCCTGATGGACAACAGGGATCTATTGAAATGGGAAGAGCTCGAGAGAGAATACCGCTACATGCATGCATGCACACGCAGCGAACCAAAGTGAGTAGTAGTAAAATATTATTAGCAGCTTATATAGATTTTAAACGCACACACCGCAGAGGCTGATGTCGCGCCCCGCGTCTTCTCTTTCCATTCCATCCTACTGCAACTGGCGCTTGCTTAGACGGCATTTGTGGGCAGGTGGTCATTGCCTTCTTCCTCACGTTCGTAGCTCTTCAGCATTGTGGTCAACCAGCATCGCCTAGCTAGCTCCAGCTTGGAAATCCACCATCGCTGTTGACTCATACATCGACGCTTCGCTGGTTGATGTTGAGCTGGTCCGAGGATCCGTTCGCGCTTGCGCCTGCACTGCCGTTGTTGGCGGCGGCAGCGTCGTTGCCCGATGGAGTGAGGTTTGGGAGTCCGCCCTGCTGCATGGCCTGCATGCGCTGTTGGTACTGCTGCAGCATCTGCTGCTGCACTTGTGGGTTTGGCCACTGGACGCCGGCGGCGTTACCCGTCTGCGCCTGCTGCTGGATGATCTGCTGAAGCATGGCGGCTTGCTGCTGCTGGAGCTGCTGCTGGTAGATCATCTGTGGATCCGCAGGGCCCTAAACAATACATTTTTATTAGATTAACAAGAGAGTGTTAATACACCCTGCCTGTCATGTGCTCGGTCACGTGTAGTAAAGAGTGTTGCGGCTGTTACCTTCTTGGCAGGCTTGATGTCGTCGCGAGGGACAATGTCGATGAGGAAATCAAACACGTCAGTCTTGGTGATCGCCATCGCGATGTCGTTGCGCTGCAGCGTGCGGCGCTTGTTCTCTTCTGTGTGGATCCACGCGCGCAGGCTAAGCTCCAGGATGAACATCTCGCACGCCTTGGCGAAGAGCACAGGAGCTTCAGCGCTGATCATCTACAGATAATTTCCAGTTCATTAAAGATACACACGAGAGTTAGGCTCAGCATTTCGCCAGCAGGAAAATAAAATAGAGACACAAGTAAGCGGGTTGTCGTCGTACCCGCACATCTTCGTCGGTCTTCATGATCTTCTTGATGCGCGCGAGCGGCAACTGGTGGGTCTTGAAGTCGAACGTGTTCGGGTCAATCTGCGAGATTTCCTGGATCTGCGACTGCCAGAACGCATGCAGCTGCAGTTGCTGCTGCTGCATCTGCGCGCGCTGGTTCTGCAGCTGCATTTGCATGTGCAGACTGTTCTGGTTCTCTTCGCCCGACATGCTTGCTTGCTTGGTGTAGGTGTGTCAATCAACCGTCGTCGCTTGGTAAAGTCTGCTGCAGTCACCACAGCCATACACAATCAGTATCACTAGTCCCACCAGCCAGCATCCTCATATAATGGGAGCACCGCGCCGCCCACCACGTCACACATGCTTATCGACAACGCCAGCATTGCCCAGCAGTGGCATGTGCCCATGTCGAGTTGAAGCACCATGGCCCAATCACGCGCCGCTCCCGCCTCAATTGGCGGAAAAGCGGCACGAAGCCCTCTCATTGGACGGACGTCTCGTACCTGCTTGCTTTGCGTTCTGCCGCGTCCTGGTTGGTCCGTTCGGGAATCAGCGCGCGCTCCCATTCGCTCCCGCCGCGTTTGGAAACCGACCGATGTGCAAATCCCTACAAAGACCAGGTATAAGTGCCACGACGGTACTACCTTACAAAGATCAAGTATAAAAAAGAGGCGCTGAATTTTTTGAATGTTTAGCCTCAAGGTTTTTTGACAAAAATTTGGAAAACAAAAAACCTCAAGGTTTTTCATCTGGTTTTTTGTAAAAAATCTTTTTACGAGAAGTAATTACGACTTCTTTACAGGTCTGTAAAAACACACACAGCAGGTCGTCGGACGCGGGACTTCGGTGTCAACATTCGGGACAGCCTGTCAAAATATACATGGCTACATCTCGTGATTGAGGACTGGAAAAGCTGTATTTTGAATATGCGATTGTGCAGCAGTAGAGAACAAATAAATGAGCCTTACTCGTGTTTGTGAGCACTCTTCCAGGTCAATTGCACTACGACAAGTGCTGTTGCTGTTGTGTAAGAGAGAGAGCATGGGCGGGGGCGTAGCGATCACGACTCACTTGGCGCCGTGGCACTGGCAGGACAAGTTCGAGGCGCGCAACCCGGAGGAAGCCAACCGTCAGCAGCTACTCAAGGTAACACTGGCTGCTCTGTACTGCTAGATGAGTCTCTATGCGCTGCTATCACCTGATTACGTATCGCCCATCCTACTGACTGTGTACCTATGTGAGCTGCGACCCAGATCGAGAAGCAAATCTCGTTCTCGAAATGGCTCAGCGAGAAGCGCAAGGAAGAGCGAGTGCGCAACGCAGCGATCGCCGCAATTGCAGCCGCAAAGCTAGAGGAAGAGCAGAAAGAACGTGACGCCAAGGGGAAACAGCGCAAAGAGGACAAGCGACGGCAGCGCGAAGACGCGAAACAGAGGAAGGACGAGCAGAAGGCACGCGAGCGAGCCGAAGCGCAGCAAAGAGAGCAGGCGAAAGAGAGAGAGAAGCGCCTGCGAGCCAAGAAAGACAAGGTGAAGCATGTGTACACGAGCGTCATGCGCTGCGCATCGCAGGTACGGCGAACAACACACGTATTTGGAAGTAGCCCTTGGACCTATCTCATCTTGTACTTGTGATGGTAGTCTGAGTCTGCGGTTGAACGACCGACTTTCAAGGAATGGATGGCGAGAAAGAAGCGAGATGACCGAACCAAGTTCAAGTCGCATACAAAGGTAGCAAAAGCCCAGGTGGAATTACTTCACAAGCAAGATGATAACGAAAAGGTGAGCTTTGTATGGAAAATATCGGAGGCAGCGTGAACTCGTCAGCTCATTTGTTTTGTATATCTTTTCATGCCGTTGTAGATCTCCCAGCGAGCATACGACGAGTGGATGGCGCGCAAGCAGCTGGAGGATCGCGTCAAGCAGAGACTGTCGAACGAGCAGAAATTGGCGCACGCGCTGGACGAGAAGCTGCTCCACGCACACAAGTGGCAGAAGAAGGCGATCGTGTGCGCGTACTCGCAGAACCGCATCGAGACAACGCGCAGTCCTACGATGTCACTGCTATCTTGAAAAAAATGAATGCATTGCTATCTTATCAGTTCAAGGCGGCAATAACTGACCAAGGGCCAAATAGAATCTCTAAATCTCTGCCTCAATGTGAACTTTGCTCGACACATTGACAGATTGACCTCCACTGATAGTAGCAGCAGTTTCTTTGGACTCTCCCGCTGCACCAACGCGGATCACTTTGTGCTTGGCTTTGCTATCCCCACCGCCCATGATTCGCCGCAGCTCGTCGCTCATGAACTCGCTCGTCGCCTCGCCGTTCATCGCCGTGTCTTCGCAAAAGCAGAGCAGGATCGTGTCGATCGCGGCGTCATACACATTGGCGAACGCCGACGCGACGAGCCACGCGAGCACACAGGAGACCAGCACGGGCGCCAGGGGCGACGTCACGGGGCCGCTCAGGATCGAGAGTTGGCTCGAGATCGAGTTGGTCGTCGCGTTCGCGGACGACGAGAGGATCGCGAATACGATCACGCCCACAGTGAGCGTAATTGTGGTCTTGACGAGGAACAACAGGAAGAAGCTGATTGAATTGACCACGGCGACGCGCGCGATGTTGCGCAGCAGGATCTTGAACGCTTCCACGGATGCGGCGCAGAACGACGAGCCCTGCATCGCGATCACGATATACGCGTTCTTGGAGAGGAACTTGAGGCACTTTTCAAAGCACCAGAGGCAGCAGCGGATCGCCAGGAACGCCACTTTCACTACGCGGTTGCTCTCCTGCAGCTGCTTGGTGCTAGAAATGCACAAATCACAATGTTACAACTTGGGCTCACCACCAATATCGCGTAAGCAGTCAATGCCCAAGAGTTCGTTCAAACGTACTTGTGGTTGACGTATTCGAGCACGAGCCGCAGGAACTGCACGAACGCGATCACGAACGAGCCGAAGCAGAGCGAGCCGAGCGAGTAGCGCAGCGTGTTGCGCACAGCTCTGGCGATCGGGAACCTGGACTCTAGCTTCCGCCTACCGTCATCACTTGCGATCGTCCAGTAATACTGCGCAACGGAGCCGGCGATCGCGCAGATCGAGACTGCCTGGAGCAGCTGGTTCGTCCAGAGGAACCCGAAGACGTGGTACGCGAGCAGCACCTGCTGTGTGGTCTTGGCGGACGCCGTCACCTCCGTCACGTTCAAGCTAAGACTGCTTGTGTTGTAGGCGACTGTGATGTTCGAGAGCTGCGCGGTTGAGTCCTCGACGACCGCCGCGAGGTCGTCCGAGCTGATCAGGTACGCGGCGATCACGACGCTGTACACCACAAGCGCGACGAAGAAGAGCGTGGGCACCACCGGCCAGAGCAGCAGCAGCGGCAGCGTCTTGATCGCCTTGGAGCTCTCGCGGATGATCGCAATCGCGATGTGGATGCGCTTGCGCATCGCGATCACCAATAAGAGGACAATCATCGAGAGTGTCCACATGATATACGCCGCCACCTTGAGCTGTAACTGTGATGTCTCGTCTGTCGAGACACTGATGTCCACTGCAGTGGTTGTTGAGTCACTACCAGAGCTATCAGTAGTGTCCAAGAAAGTAAGACTACTAAGTGCGTCGGCGCTGATGATCCCCGATCGGAACGAGCAGAAGAGACTCATGAGCACGAGCACCAGCAGCACGAGCAAGCACGTGAGCCAGACCATGCACCCAGCAAAGAACTGCAGCACCACGAGCCAAGCCACGCCGAGCGCCATCGCGACGCCGCCACCGACAGCCAAGATGAGCCACTTCGCAGCGTTCATGTCGTTCAGAAAGCGGCCGAGCACCTGGAGACCGCCCTGAAGCTGCTCGGTGAGCGGATTCACGGTCGTGGCTTCGACTTCCCAGACGGACTTTTGGATCTGCTTGGTGTGGCACACGGTCGAGCACTCGCTGTTGAGGAACCTGGCGTTCGTACAGGACGGGTCCGCGTCTTCGGGGTCGATGCAGACCTCAGCGAGGATCGTCTCATTCTGCTGTGAGTCGTTCGGGATGCATCGATAGAGCATCGCCGAGGTGTCCTGCGCGGAGATCCAGCAGCTCGCATTGTCGTACGTGCACACATTCGTGCCCGCGAGCGGGCACGAAGCCACGCACACGCCAAAGAACTCAATGCTGGAGATGTCGTTGATCCCTGCGGCTGCGGCGGCGAGCAGGTCCTGGCCCAGACGAGGGTACGTCGTAAGCTTGAAGTCGGTCAGGTTGCCGTCCCCACAGATGTCGCCGTTGTAGTCCTTGCCGTAGATCAAACTCAGCGGCTTGCCGGTTTGCACGGCCAGGACTGCGACAACGACCTACAGAATAAATAGGTCACAGGTTCGTTAGACCTTGACAATCTGAGAGGAATTATACAGAAGTGTGTACTGCCACAGTGTTGGCTCTCACCATGCCGACCCAGTAGACGACGAAGAGCAGACAGCAAAGCACGTCTCGGCATCTATTATAATACAATTTCACACAGCAAGCATCAGTCCAGATCACAATTGTATTGTCCATTGAGCCTGTCCAAGGTGCTCGTGTGGTCACTACTCACTTGCGCTGGCTTCTGGGCACGAGTCCGTTCTTCACGACGTTCTCCCTCGGTGCGCTGTCGTTGTCCGTGGTAGCCGATCCTCCTGGGCAGCAGCCCATTTCTCAACCGGCACTACGAGCGCTTCTCTGCGCAGGCTCGCTTTCTCTTTTGTGGGCTGACTGGGCTTTCAAAGTCGAGCACTTGATGCATACACACACGTGTATGCGGTAGGTGCTCTTGAATGGCTAAACATATCGGATAGATTGGACAGGTCCGAAAGCTAATTCGAGCCAAACGATTCGCGTCGAAATAGATTCACGCATTCTCTCACAGATCAATCTGCCAGTGCTCATGTGGGTGGGGACTTGAAAAGCTCTCTTGATGCGTAGCGCGTGACTTGGAGACGCGATAATAAGGCCGCGCGCTGCCTTGCCTGCTATCAAATGGCTGGTCGAGCACCATCGCCATTATCGCAGCAGCAACAGTCGATCGCGAACGACCACATCCCGCTGGCGTTCCTGCTGGGCTCGCGCGCCAAGCACTACGCGCCAAACAAGGCGACTCGCAACAGCAACAATGCCAAGCGAAGCAATACGTTGTCACCTTCAGCCAACAAATGTTCATCTTCGAGCTCGGGATCAGCTTTGAGCACCATCACCTCACAGCAACAGCAGCAGAAGAAGAGAAGTGTGGGACTCGTTGCACCGGAGAGAAATCTGCGCGAGCGCGAAGAAGAAGCGCGACGCATTTTACAGCAGACGCTGATGCTCCAGAATGCTGACGCTGCAAAGAGAAGCCACTGTAATAATAGCGGTGCTTGCATGACCAGTGGTTCCTCAGTACCACCAGCAGCTACATTGTCGCCCATGGAAGTGCTGAAGGCGAACAAGGAGCAGGTACTGCACCAGGTGCTTGAGATGCAGCAGCTTGGGCAAGAAGAGCCCCGTGGTGCTGGTGTTGGTGATGACGGCGCTGAACCAAGTTACAGAGGATGTGGTGTAGATCAAAATGAAGATGATGGCAACGACGAGCGAATTAAGAGCTTCCATGGCTACCAGCGAGCAGACCACCAAGCGTCATTTCTGGGTGTGTCGGGACGAGCCACGCATATCCCGGTGCTCTCGAACCTGAAAGCCAAGGCGCTGCACCAGAACGTGCTCAAGAAGCAGGGCGAGTGGCGTGCGAATCGCGTGGACGAGATGCATGCGTTCCTACAGAGTCAGCAGCAGTTCACCAAGCAGCAGCTTCAACTTGTTTCGCTCTTAAAGGATCCCAAGGCACCCAAGCACCTCGCAAAAGTTGATCTGGGCATTGATGAGCATGAGGAAACTGGCGATTATCCAATCCATGTCGGCGCTATAGCAAACGCCAATTCGCTTGCTGAAGTGCGAGAGCAGCACCAGTGGGACCAGCTCTTGCTCTACGAACGCGTTCAGGAGAAGAAGCAGATCGATCAGCTCACGCGGCAGCAGAAACTGGCGTTCCACCAGCAGCAGAAGCGCGAATTCGGTCGCGTCAAGGGCCTCAAGCGGCCGAGTTTCCTTGCGACGCTGCAGCTCGATAGCAACAACAACGCTGGTGCTGATTCTACGGCTGGAGCGGGAGGCTCTCGCGTGCTTGGTGGCGGGAGACTCGTCAGTGAGAAGGAGCTACGGGAGAAGAAGAAGACGCTAGTGAAGAACCAGGAGGAAAGTGATCACGAGAGCGAGAGCAAGCTCAAGCAACTGCAAAGGGATAAGTTCCTGCAGAGCGAGGGTGGCCTGTACTTTGGCGGCGGCTTTAGATCCAAACATAAGTAGATTGCAGCGATCAATATAGTCGATCCAACAAGCACGAACCACTCGGGTGCTGAAGCCACCGCCAATGCCAATGCCGCCCCGACTCGTGATCTATCGACGGTGCTGGAGTGCGGAATGGCGTTCACGACAACGCGACACAGCAGAGTCGCAAGCGCTGATCGCAAGAGAGCGCCGTGATGGAAATTCGACGTCAAGTCGGTCAATCGACCAGCCATTTCGTCTGTTATTGCAGTGTATCGGCTCAAAAATTCTCTCTTAAACAAAACTCTACTTGGTGGCGGTTGAAGTTGACCCAGCGGGCACTGCTGGTGCTGGCACATTCGCTACTGGACGGCAGCGCACCGCGGTGCCGTAGCAGATCACGGAGCAGTGCAAGCCGAAGACAAGGCGGTTCATTGTCGTGTTCGAATCGAAACGCACGTTTACCACGGCAGTCGCACCCTGCGATTGCGCCGCGAACTGCATGCGGTGCACCGCCTCCTCCATCGTTTCGTTCATCAGCGACGTGTACGAAATCGCCTCGCCTGCATCGCCAAGTGTTCACCACGCACACACAATGATTCAGTTTGGCTTGCAGTCGCCTGCAATTCGTCGCGCTTGTCCTCGAATAGATTAAGGGCCATGAAGTCGAGAAGCAAAGGAAAAGCAAGCCGACGCACCTCCGAACAACCCAGCGAGCGCGACGTACATGTCGCTCAGCACCGACTTGGAGCGCACGGCCGCCGCCGACACCATGCCGATCTCTTCCACGACTTCGCGCCCGGCGATCTGCTCGCCTATAGCAGTATGCAATTGCACAGACGTACAAATATACAACTCAGCGCCTCACGTCAAAGGAGTTAGTTGACCCAACCCAACTCAACCCAAATGCACACCTACGCGTGGTGAAGAAGAGGTTCTTGGCAGCTTCGTCACCGGTGCTCGGCGTCAATGAGAGCGCACGACAGAGCGACGGGGGCTGCTGCTGCTGCTGCTTATTGAGGATGCAGAGCGCTCGCAGCGCTGGTCGTCGCGGAACCCGCAGCATTCTCGTGTCGCTGCTGAATCTGGTGTTGCTCTTTGTCGAATGACTTTGTTTTCGTGCGCTTCTGGCAATCGAGGTGTTAACCCACTGGGAATTTGTAGACATTCTGATTCGTGGATTTCATATAATAAAATTCATTCCATACGAAAACCAAGATGTGATCAGAATCGAATTTATGGTAGAATTTTGGTGCGGGCATAGTGAAAATGAAGATGTATGGCCAAATTGCTTATTTCTACCAATTAGATAGAGCCAGCATATTTCGGCACTGTCAGTAGACAGGACAATTTCAATCTCAAATATAATTACTTGAGTTCAGTATGCTCGTGCCTATTCCTGAAAAAAATAGCTTAGCTTAGAAGAAGGATGATTGTCAAATGTGCTGAATGATTGCCTCATATGTGGGTCGCTCCACATCGCCTTCGAGAGGGTTTCCAGCTGCCTGTGTCCACGTGTCGTCGGGAAGTAGCGGCGCGCAGCATACAAATGCCAAGTTAGACTGTTTAAAACACAGCCGCCACGGTTGAGCTGCTCGCCTACAAAATTTTCGAGCTTGAAGCTTGTCAAAAAAAGCGTGGGGGCGTTTGGTACGTTGGTATCCAAAGCCAAATCCCAGTACATTTGCGATTTTGCATCGAGCCTCCCTCAGCAGCAAGAGCAACAAGAGCAAGTAGAAGAAAGGATGTGGAAGCTGCTCGCGTCGGTCGCCGCCATGGCGCTTGCGACGGTCGTGTCGGCCTCGGACGTGGTCGTGCTGACCCCGGAGAACTTTGATCAGGTGGTCGACGGCTCCAAGAACGTGCTAGTGGAGTTCTACGCGCCGTGGTGCGGCCACTGCAAGAACCTCGCGCCCGTATACGAGGTGGTCGCGACGTCATTCAAGAAAGAGGCCAGCGTTGTGGTCGCCAAGGTTGACGCCGACGCGCACAAGGAGCTCGGCTCAAACTACGGTGTCACCGGGTTCCCAACGATCAAGTTCTTCCCAAAGGGCTCGATCGACCCAGACGACTACAAGGGCGGTCGCTCGGAGGACGACTTTGCCGCGTTCTTGAACGAGAAGGCCGGCTCGAACGTGCGTATCGCCAAGCCGCCAAGCTTTGTCGCCGCGCTCGGTACGCAGGACTTTGACGCCGAAGTAATCCACTCGAAGAAGCACGCGCTCGTGGAGTTCTACGCGCCATGGTGCGGTCACTGCAAGAGCCTCGCGCCAACGTACGAAGAAGTCGGCAAGATCTTCAGCGGTGAGGAGAACGTGCTCGTTGCCAAGGTCGACGCCACTGCGCACCCAGAGGTCGCGTCCCGCTACGGCGTGAACGGCTACCCGACGATCAAGTACTTTGCGCCTGGCTCGGACGACCCAGAGGACTACTCGGGCGGTCGCGACAAGGACTCGTTCATTGACTTCATCAACGAGCACGCGGGCACGCACCGCACGTCGACGGGCGAGCTCTCTGCGGAGGCTGGTCGCGTGAAGGAGCTGGACGTGATCATCTCGGCCACGGGCGAGATCACGTCGAGTGTGCTGGAGCAGGCCGAGTCGTTGGTCGAGAAGCTCGAGGGCGAGGCCGCCAAGCACGGCAACCTATACATCAAGGCGATCAAGAAGGTGATCGCCAAGGGCGAGAAGTACGTCGACGCGGAGATCAAGCGCCTCGGAGGACTACTCGCGAACGAGAACGTCGCGGCGCAGAAGAAGAAGCTCTTTGCGCTGCGCAAAAACATTCTCGAAGCGTTCAAGGCCCAGGAATAAAAGACCACGCGAAGAGTGACAAGTGCCTGAAGATCGATCGCGCACTGGTGGTGGTGAGCTAATCACTTGCTGCCAAGTGTGTGGTCAAGCAGCATGCGTATCGTATCGTTTCGATTTCCTACGTGTGGATGAAGGTTCTTTGGTGTGTAACAAAAAAGAATATAAGATCGCATTCGTGAACGAGAAGAAGCATTTGTGCTTTTTGGTTTTCTGGAAATTGCTGTATTTCTTTTATCACAGGATTGAGCTTTGTTGTTGAGAAAGGATTGATCTCCATGCCGCCACAGAAAATGGAGTGCACATGTCTTCAGCTGCTGCTTCTGGTTCTCATTGCTGCTTAATATCGCCATCACCTCTCCCATCGCCATGACCATCGGGGTCACCACCACCATCGCCACATCTCGAACACTTGGAAAAGGCAAATTTGCGTGTGGTCGTCGTGCAAAGCCAAGGCCTTCCAGCTTGTCATCTTCTTTTTCTACACGGACGCCATTTCGGATAGGGTATTGCGCAACTTCTCTGCAAAATTTTGAAAATCCACGACAATTCCTTTCTCGGCAGGGCAGCTGGGAACGCGCACACCACTCGACGAGCTCTGCATCTTCACCGTCCGATTCTGCAGTGTGCCCCAAATACACACACACACACACACACACACACACACACGCACACATACAGCACGTCAGCCATCACTCAGGAACAAAGGGAAACCGTAGCAGGAGACACGCACATACCTCCAGAAAATAAATATCTACGGCACAGCGATCTCCGTAGGATAAGCGAACGTGGGTCTGCGAACGAGGGATCAGAACCAGCTCGGCAGGAACAAAGGACTTGTCGTCTCCGCCGTATGACTTCTCAGCGTAGTATCCCTTGTCTTCGCCAGGGAGCTTGAACTTGTATCCAAGCTTCATGCCTTTGCCGCCTTTCTTCCCGCTCATACCGAACATCTTCACGCCGTTCGACTGCACGCCTGGGCTCTCTTTCGTTGGGACTGGGTCTTGACGGTAGTACTTTGCACACAACAGCTGCGACTCCACGACGCTTGCCAGGATACCCATCGGAATGCACGTGCGCTCCAGAGCTTCCATTAATTGCGCAGGATCGCTGTGTCCATTGAGTGCAGATTGGATGAAATGCATCAACGGATGCTCTGCCTTGTGGCTGTAGTTCACCACGAAGCCCATCTTTTGCTTGAATTGAATCGTGACTCTATATGTGACCAATCCGTCCGGGGTAGATCCTGCAGCGATGCACTGGCGAGGGTTCTGCGCTCGGCAAGCAAGCACAATCGCAAACGGGTCGGCACTCTCGACGTAGAAATGGCCGTCGTTCTTGATCTCATTGGTGTACCGCCCCGCAGTCGCCAGGATCTTCTCCAACTTCACTGCCAGCTCGCACAACGGCTTCACAACGCAGATGAGCTCCACCATGAAAAGTTCGAGCGGATTCTCGTTGAGCAGATCACTCATCACGACCGAGCTTGGATATTTAAAGATAAGGTGACCACTTGAGTTGACGTAGTGGGGTCGTTCGGAAAGGAGATGGTGCTTCGGCTCTTTCGGGTACACGAACTTGAACGGTTGTCGAGCCAGTTGCAGGCTGAGCTCAAATCCTCCACCGTGCTTCAAATGACCTTGGATTGTAATAATCTTCAGCGGATCCGCGTTGACTTTTTCTGGGAATGAGAGCGTGACCACTTGGCCACCTGTCCCTTCCCCAGATCCAGTTCCAGCTTCTCCCGAGTAACGAATACGAGATTTTCGACGACGAGCAAAGTTGACGAAGTGCTGCAGTTGGATACGCTCGCTACACATGTTGATCACATGCAGCAGAACGGAAGCGATGTGAGGCACGGAAGGCTGCGACATCTGGCTACCGCCATGTTCAAATTCTTGAATTGACAGCTTCTCATCTGGCAGGTCACGCGAATGCGCACCAGGTAACTTCTTCAAGCATCTCTCCGCAATTGCCGATTCCTCATGCGGTCGCTTCTTGCTGCCACCGGTCAGACCACTTCCAACACTCATTTCGTTGCGACGGTGAAGAGACGGGTGCAAGTCATCCTTCTTGAACGCGCTGAACCGTTGGATGAACTGGACACCTGCAGCCTGACCGCCAACACCAGCGCTCGTTTGCAGCAACGAAAAGCATGGAAGGCGGATGTACTCCTCCACCTCAGCGACTTCGTGGATCGCGGCATTGACACCGTCGACTTCTGCATACTTGTCAATCTCAATCACCAAGTAGCACGTCGACTCCTTGGATGTTGTCAACTGGAAGTACAGCGCAGTCTCCGAGATCGTCAAGTCTTCTGTCTGACCCCCATGCTGCTTTCGGAACAGAATGTAGCGCTCCCAGTTCAAACTCACGTTCCGTAACACTTCAATGCCCTTCAGCGACACCCCAACCTGGGCAATCTCGTGTGCGACGATTTCACAAAGAGCCTTCCGCACGCTTGTGTGGATCATCTCGTTCGCCTTCTCGCTCTTACCGTCACCCGACACGAGTGCAAAGTCGTTCGGCACGCTTTTGTCTGCGCTTCCAACTTCGATCTTGCACTGGGTGTTCAGGATGCGCTCCAATTGCTTGATTGTTCCGGACACCATTGGGTTCTTAGCTGCTGCGACACAGTTCGACACAAATTGCCCTTCGCGCATGTCGAATGTCAGTTCCAAGAACTCTTGAAGACCGCCAATATCAGACCGAGAGATGCGAAGACTGGAATCCGTGCAAAGTAGCTTCACGCTTTCACCAGACACAAGCTGCGTGTGTCCATTCTCATCTGGAGGGTCAACGACGAGAAGCCTACCGACACAAAACAACGAAGCAGACACGTGGGCTCTCATTGCAGCGATCAGCAAGTTTTCTGCGCTGAGCAAGAACATGTTGGACGGAATCGCGAGCGCTTTCAACAGATTTGCTTTCCCCGGCAGGTTCGGCGGAAGCGACGGACTCAGGCTGACTGCAAGCAACTTCTTCTTTTCTGAGTCGAACGCGAGGCGTACGCACAGGCTAGATTCAGGGAACGGCGGCAACGACGACGATTCTTTTTGAGATGATGCCATGGACTCTTTCAGCTGCAGAAAGAGACGCTGCTGGTTCGTGGTCGTATCTGGTTCCTTCTTCACGCACGCCTTCGGCCAATAACAAATGTCCAGCACATTTTGGTCTCGATGGTGTTTCACCATCACGCGGTTCTTCCAGCGTCCTTCCATCAGCAACTTTCCTTGAGAAAGCAAGATCTGGAGTGCGAGCGAAGAGCAGAATTCGCGCATGACCTTGAATGCGTCAACAAACGGAGCATCGGATTTGTTCATCGCGCGCTGGACCAAGTTCTTCAAATGGTTGTAGTGCACAGGATTCGGCGCGTTGGTCTTGATAATGCGAAGTGCACTCGTTGACGCCGCCTTGGAGTGTGCTTCAAATGCCTTCGGATCGGTCAGCGCGGTATTCACGCTTATTACCCGCCATAGCGAGTCGTTCTCCTTGCCCTGGATGGTCAGCACGATCTCGAACTCGCCCTCTGCCTCGCACGTGACGAAGCCGCCTTCCAGATGGATGTTTGTGAACTGCTCCGGAATCTCAGCTTCAATCAGTCGGAACCGAATAATGTCGTCAACCTCTTTCGCTGCTTGCTCGGTGTCTACTTCGGGGAGCTCACGCGGGTACATCGCATTCTTGGCGATCGTCGGGAAGCGCAAGTAGCTGCCGCCAAAGAGCACGTCCACCGCAGTGCTCAAGTCGTATCGCCTCTCTTTCGCTCGGTTCAGGTCCGCGTGCATGAAAAACAGGCGGTCATTCGTCTCGTTCACTTGGTTGCGGTACCCTTCCGCCTGCACTAATAAATTATCGCACTGCTGAAGAAGCGGCGACTGGACCGACCACTTCATCACCGCTAAAAGCTGCGCAAAGCGCTTTCGCGAGTCCTGCAAATGCTTCAATAGCGGCTCGCGACGCTCATCTTCGCGCATCGACGGCAGCTGCATGAGTAACGACCGGAAATCCTCGTAGCTCTTGTCGACCGCGCGGTGCACCAGCTCGGATGCCTTGACGCTCGTCTGCTGCGGCGGCGGAAAGTCGCCCATCTCGCCTCGCTGCTGTCAAGAGACACTCCGCGTCTTGCTGTTGATCTATCGCCTTAGCACACACCCGCACGCCACAGTCGCTGTCGTGTGGATGGATGTGTGTGTACCGGCGTATCTGCTTTCACGCAATCCGCCAAAAGTAGTGCAGCTTCAAGTCGTCTGGATCGTAGTCTGTCTATGTATGAGAAGAATCCGCTTCCACCCAAATCGACAGAGAGAGAGAGAAAGAGAGAGCCACACGGAGCTTTCGGTGTGCTAGTCCGTGACTGTGCGGCGTGCCTGTCCTGCTTGTCGGTCTGCGTCGATGGACCAGCGCAGACCACGTCCGTCCGTCCGTCCTTCTGCGGCTTCTGTTGCTCACTGCCACTTTGCGAGTCGCTTGGCGTTCGTTTGCTGCCTCAGAAGCAAAATGGTTTCCGCGCGCGCGCACAAAAGCAAAACAAAGAGTGTGGGCGGGCGGGCGGTGGGCGGGGAACCCCCCCTTTCGCCGACTGGAACGATTGCACTGTACATGTTGCACGAAGGTCGCACGCGTGGCGCAACCTTGGCGCAACCTTCGTGCAACTTGAATTTCAAAGAGATTTGTTGTTTGTTGGCTCACTCAAATGAATACAGTACATTTTTGTCAAGTACCGTAACAAGCCACTGTTAGATTCTAAATATCGACTGAAGTGCCCAAAAATTGTTAGAACATAATTGTGTAGATAGTATAACGTCTACAGAAATGCTGGGCTCCTATGCCTGTATATAATATTAAAGATGATACAGATTTGTAAATACTGTTTTGAGGAATTGAAACCTTCTAATTTGGCATAGCAATGATCAAAATTTATAAATGCTTCCTTTTTCAAAATTTATAAAGATTCTTACTGCTTTTACTTTATTCTCCTTAAATTAATATACCCAGCACTACTTTACAGTGTTGGCAGGAAATATAAGACCGTTTCGCATTTTACGCTCGAGACTCAGGCAGATAATTTTTTACTGATGCAATTACGTTTTCCAACTCGCCTAACGAAGACCAATCGTTTAGTGGTCTTGTTTCCGCGATCCGATCATTTTTGGTGTCACTTCAGAAAATAACGCCTCAAGCACCTGGAAGAAGATATAAGACCACACAGCTCCCAGCGTCCGTTGCTTGCTTTGGTGCGTTGTTTTTGTCTGCAATGGCGTTTTATATGAAGAAGAGATGTCTAAATACTGTCTGTGTGATTTACAGAACGGGAAAAGAAGAATTGCGGTGCCTAGAGGGCCAGCTCTATCGAACTTCGAGAAGGGTCAGATTTCCACGATCTCTAACTGCTGGCGACATACCAACATCGTCGATAGTGAGATGTACGATCACATTGAGAGCGTGGAAAAGCTGCGCATTGGGTACTAATATACTAAACTTGTGCGTGCACACGAGCGCAGATGATAGCGGCAAATAGGACTTTGGTGGATTTGTTTTGCACGGTGGGAGGGTTGGCAGGGTAAATCCCCCTTCCGAATCCGATGCTGCCGCCATTTTCGACTCAAGGCGAGATTTTGCTCTGTTTGCGATGCGACTAGAGAATGCTACTTTGGTGACAGCTACAATACTCCAATGACCTGTGCTTTTGAATACCTTGATTTATCCAGTTACCTCTGAAAAACTATCCCAGTCAGCGTATTTTTTTGTGTTTCAATTTGGGAGTTTTGTCTGTATAGGGATTTGTACACTTTGCCGACAAAACGCATTTTGGCACAAATTTAAATCGACGCCGCGATAGTGAATCTAACGAGGTGGTTCCACCAAAGCTAAAAGGTGAATGAACCTTTCTGGTGGATCGGAGAATCCCTACAAATCGCGCGCAGTTCGCGCTCAAATGCTGTTTGGAGCCTTTTGTTCTTCTTGATTTTACGGCTTGAAAATGTATCCGTGCACAGAGTACGAGATGAGCGAGCAGATAAATCCTTGAACCAGTCCCTCCTGGATGCCTGGACAGTTGTCGTAGTGGTGACCAGAGCAAATCGGCTCCTGAGCGCAGAAGTCGCGCGTGGCACCGACGATGCTCACTAGGGTGTTGCCGACAGGGTTGCCAGCGCAGCTGCGTGGCGGGGCGATCATGAAGTCGGGCTTCTGGTTCTCGCTGGCGAAGAGCGGCAGCCGTAGACGCCGGTGCGTCACAGAACGAGCCAAATGGAAGACCGTTCTGCTTACCTGGACACCTGCACAGCCTGCAGCTCGAGTCTGTGCTAGCGATTCTGCGCCTCCGGTTCTACTCCGAGGACGAGTATTTCCATTTCTAGTAAAAAGCTTACGTTTTATCGTGAATAATAACACCTGTAAATTACCGGTAATGTTGGTAGATCCCCGTCCAAACTGTGGTTTTATGATATGGCACAATTTGAACACGGTAAATACAGGCTGTCTGCTGCGACAAACTGATTGAGCAACATATTTAACTTTATCACCAATTTTATATGCAAACCATATTGAAGTCGTTCATTAGGGTGTCGACGCTCTAATAAGAGGATTTTCTGTAGTACCGTCGGCAAACGATTTACCAGACTGAAATCCATGAAATACCTGCATAATCGGTGGAAATTGTATGCAACATGAAATTATGCATGTCAACAAAAACACGCGCAGTTTGCGAATGGTGCACTTCTTTTCGCTTCATTTTGACGTTCACGAGCGTGCTGGTCATTTGAAAACATGAGCGCTCGCGGCCGTCCAAGAGAGCTTCTGTCCCAGCTACCGCGGCTGGATCAGTTGATCGCGGTTGTGTAATGGGCCCTCAATGGCCATTACATGGAGGCAGATGTGTGTGGTACACATCACCTC
>JALBYZ010000404.1:0-29374 GCA_038050575.1 Globisporangium mamillatum | reverse complement strand
CCGAAGCTAAAACAGCAATATTGCGTTCGCCACTCCGTGTTGACTCGCTGTTTGATGCCGCAATGCAGCGCTAGCACGCATCGAACGCCTCCCAAACAGCTCGCTTTGCCTCTGTCCTTTTACTTTTGTCGCACTCTTAAAAGTAATATATCGGTTCTTGTGGCCGTCCTGGATCACCTAGAGGTCCAATCGAGCCGAAATTCCACCACAAGAACTTTCGCAAATGGGTCTATAATCGCTGAAAACAGCTCGTCCGGAAATTCATTTTTGCGCGCGAAATTCACATTTTTGAGAATTTTTGGAGGTGTCCCTACGATTTTGGCGCACACTGTATCTTTGTAGTCCATTCAATTGACAGTTGAAAAAACATTTCAAGTGATTTGATTTCTTGCAATGCGTGCGCTTTCTGCAGTATCTGTAGGCGAGGAGAGCTTGGCGGAACGTACCACCACCACTAATCACATGACCGCATGATTGAGCTTCCGAACGGGCGGATCTCTGCGCTTTTAGTGGTGAGTCCTTGGCATCCACTTGCATTCAGTACATGGGATCATTTGCTTTCTGGCGCTTTTACTGTGATAGTGTGTGTGCGTGCGTGTGAGTGTGGAGAGCAAACGAGCGAGCGACCAGCTGAGTGCGTTCTCTCTGCGAGTAATCTGTGAAACCTTAGCGTGATCGCGTGTGTGGACGTTAGGTTGTGTGCGCGCTGTATGAATTCACCCCAGGTTTGTGAAGCACACCTTGAATCGGATATAGCTCAAATCGGTGGTTGTGACCATGGATTGAATGACTGAGCAGATTTCTGTTATTATATTTATGAACATTTCGCTGGAGTTTATAGACTTGGATTTCACTCACTATGTGGAGTTTATCTTAACTCCGAGATGCTGGGTACTTTGCAGTCGGTTGGGGCTGCTGGGTTCGCAGAGAGGACGAGAAGGCTGGATTGAAGTCACGAGCTTGTTTAGCCCCCGTATCAGCAGCTGAATCGCGCGTGTTCCTTCGAAAGCCCTGGTCAAAGTCCGACTCGGACTCGTCACTGTCGAAGAGCATGATCTCCAGCACCTTGAGCTCTTCGGGTGAGAATTCGCGATCCTGGAACGCGAGGGGGGTTCCGAACTCGTCACCTAAAGCGACAATGCCGTCAGCTTCTTTAATGACAGGACCTTGGGTGCCATCATCACCTCTACCTAGGGACTGGCGACGCTGCAATCGGCGGCGCTGCTGCATGCGCAGCTGGTTTAGATTCGCCTTTCGCCGGTGGAACTCGCAGAGCTTGTGCAGAGTCTTGTTCTGCTTCACAGCGCGAGGGTTCATGCATGTCTTGCTTGAGTAGGCGCAGCGCTTCTCGTCTTGCGGAGGTGTGGGTGTAGGTGTGGTTGTTAATGCAGTTGTAGGTGCAGTTGAGGGCTTGGACTTGCACGTCTCGGTGGGTGTAGACAACGACATATTGGCTGCTTGGAAATTGGGAATTGGTACGCACTACTCGGAAGTGAAATTCGTATGTTGTGAACAAGGTAAAACGAGTTGTGAGACTGACACCAGCTGCAATAGAGATCTTCAAGGACAAGCAAGTGCATCCAGACAACAACAACACATGCATACTACACTCAAGCACGAGCTTATTACTAATGTGTAGCTAATAAGTCTATGGCTGCAAAATGTGTGGATCTGATCAAGCGGCATCAAGGATTCCAGTGGCTCCAAAGCAGGTTTCACTGATGAATCAAATCAGGACTACAAGGTTGGCAAGGTGCACTCGTGTTCTCCATCGCACCAATCCTGCGGTCAATCAACTTCAATAATGTGTGCTTGAATTCAAGTTTGACATTGGATGCATCTGTGTTATTGCGCTGGATCTATGAGCACTTTGCGGCTCTAGGATGTACTGTATCGGATTGTGGAATTACTCATCAGCCAGCGCGACGCGGGGTTGATTACTCTAGGCAGAGTTGGGAGGATCTTGTGACCTTGTGAGCTGCTCGACTATTCGTGCCGCTCAGTCAGGCTAGTGCAGTGGGTATAGTACGTATGAGGAGCTAGCTCTATTATGGCCACACAAATTGACTGAGATTGGCATGTTTGAAATCCGCCAAGTGAGACTTTAGTCGAGACGAACCGACTTGATTTCGGAATGAACGAGATGACGTGTACGCGCACTGGTGCAGTGGCTCTCTCTACTACTGTTTGATACACTTCACACAAAGCCAGTTCACCCCTACATGTAAGATATACCGTACTGTAGCGGAAATCTACCTCAGCTCTTTGCTTGGTAGCCAAATACTGTTGCCTTGAATGCTCACAAAGTCGTTTTTTGCACTCGAAGCAAAATGGCACCATGGCGATGACTGCTTTGGCTGCTGATGCTACTGTAACGCGCTCGGCGACAGCTCCCAGCTCTGCGCATTCAAAAGCTGCACTTCGCTTGTCAAGCAAGAGTGATGATGTCAGTGGAACGCGATCAGATGCGAGCTCGCGATGTTTGTCAACGCAGCTCCCCACTTTCCAAAGAAGCTCAGGCTATTCCAGGAAGACGAGTTGATAGGACTGTGATATATCTCAACGAAGGGCCTGAAATCAATTCGAGGTCTGATATCTGGGTTGTTTCTCTTCGTTGCATTTCCTGAACGCATCAGAAGCCATGAGTATCGACGATGAGTGCTCGCCTCGTTTTGCATTCATAGAATCCAACCCCGAATGAAGACCAAAGTTGCCAACATCGATAGCATGTCGCATGCAAAAATGTAGCCATTGTCAAAACTCTGTGGATGTCTTGTGGCTTAGATACATGTACTCGAGCCGAATTCGGCTCGAGTGTGGCCGCCCATGAGGCAGTAATCCATTCGTAGATCCCCGTGACTTCAAACGCAATAATCTGTCAAGTAGCAGGGAGTGACGGGCTTCAAACAGTCAGGGAAAACGTTTAGCTGAATCTGTGTGTGGACAGAGAAGTCAGCAGTGCTCTCTGTGTGCTGCGATCGAGATCACCAACGCCAACGCCAAGCTAATTGTGTCCCCAAGAGCCTGGTATTTATAATATCAAAACTCTAGGAATAGCTTAGAGATCCAAAGCCTTTGGTATCAGGGCTCGGCCAGTTGTCTATTCGATGAACGCTTCAGGTTTGACTATCAGAGCATCGAGGATAAGGTGTATAAGAAGCCCAGAGCACACTTTCAGTTCTGTTTCCGGCCAATAATCTGCGTACACAGCCACTCGCGAATCAGATCCACCAGCGAGATCCAGTGGGCAAATACCAAAGCGATCCCGATCAAAAGATTTCGATCTGGGCGGCTATATTTGGTGAGCTGAGGGGAGCATTTTGGAACCAACGTGAAGGACAGACAGCCGAAGCAAGCGAGCGAGCTGTGAGCTGTGAGCGCGTCTCCGTGCCCAAGAGCTCCCACACATAATGCCAATTTCGTCCCAAGCCTCAGGTTGAACCCCGGGCAGCGAACCTTCTTGCTGATACTTTAGTATCACGGAGAGCCCAGCAACCACGACGGCGGCGGCGCACCAGGCAGCAGCGGCATCATCGGAGATGCTCTCCCAGGAACAGATCCACGACCTGGATTCGGATTTCCTCAACATCGACTCATTCTTCGCCAACAACGACGACGACCACGAAGGTGAGTAGTTTTCGCTCTTGGCACTCCCACTATGGTGAGTGAATATTGCCTAATAACTAAATAGGACTGCTTGTTTTCCATTCGGTACCAAAAGAGCTCTGGCCGACGCCACGTCACCTGGACGGCGATGGTGACTGGTTTGGAACCGATCTGGACCCGCTCGCCGATGGCGAAGATGATGATCCAGAGAAAGTCGCTGTGCCACAAACCAAGCAGCAGTCTGGTGTCAGTCCTGCGAAGAACCAGCTCCTTTCAAAGCCCTCGAAGCTCAGTCTGGTGTCATCTCCGACACCTTCAGTAGCAGCTCCGAGTGGTGTTGGCGATACAATTGGCATCAAGAGCGAGTCGAAGAGTGACAAGTGTACGATCAAAACGGAGCAAAAGAGTGATCACGGTGATAAAGACGAAGCTGGTGAGGACGACGAGGACGACGAAGAAGACGATGGGTACCAGTGCTGCGGGTACTACAATGCGAGCGACACTGTGGCCGCTCCGCACAATGTCGTGGACCTCCTCGACGAAGACGACACGGCCTGGCTCGATTTTGACAAGTCGCCGCTGGTTAGTCCGTCCATGCCACTGCAGAAGCTCTCGCGAGACACGAAACTCCACTTTGGTGGTAGTGGTGGTGCTCCAATTAACAGCCCATGTATCAAGGCGGAGGAGCAGTTTCTGCTTCCCGATGAAACAGACTACAGCCTACCAGAGTTCACGGACGATGAGATGTCGACTTTGGTCGGCTCGCCGTCTTCGGGCTCGACCTGCTCCTCATCGTCGCTCATTCGAGATGCGATGCCACACAGTAACTTGGCTTCACCGTCAGCGCCTGGTGCTGGCGCTGCGCCGTTCCGAATGAACGTGCCAGTGCCACAAGCGTCGCCAAAGCCCCTCCCAGGTGGCTTAGCGCCCAGTCAGATGCAACTCGCTTCGCCTGCAAACGCGAGCTCGATCAACGTGAGTGAGAAGGACATCCCGGACATGGTCAACCTCTTCAGCTCCATGTACTCTCCCAGCGAAGCCAATCACCACCGTGACAGTACCACTGCGAGTCAGCAGCAACAGCTCATTCAACTACACCCTCCAACGCCAACTCACCATCCGAACGCACTGAGCATTCTGGTACCTACCCCGCAAGTGTACGCGACCATGTTCCCGTTCGGCACTACCGCAGGGAACGCAGCCAACTTTGCGGTGGCTGCTGCAGCGGGTGCTGTTGCAAGTTCTTCGACAACATCATCAGGTAGTGTGAACCAGTTTGACTACTTCACGCCGCCGGGGTTCACCAACAACCGGTACTTGGTGGACGGCAACCAGCTGAACCCATCGCTCTTCCTGAGTGCGGAGACATTGTCTCCTGCCACGAAAGGGACGATGTGCAGTAGCAGCAATACCAACAACAACAACAGCAACACAATGAGCTCCGCGGCGCAGTCGAGAGCGTACGCTCAGGTGCACGCCCAGGTGCACGCGCATGTCGCTGCGGCAGCTGCGGTCGCGATGGCGAACTCGGCAGCTGCAATTGACACGATGCGCAAGCTCAACACGACCTACGGCGTGCCAATCGCTCCACTGCAGAGGACGCTGCACCCCGAACTCAAGCCCAAGCTGTCGACGAGCTCTACTACAACAACTTCGAGCAGCAGATTGTCAGCTTCGGTTGGTGTCAAGCCACTCCTGGCTCCATCGACGGCAGGTAGTAGCTCCTCGACGGTTACGTCAAGCACCAGTAAAGTGACCAAGATCTCGATCACGCCTGACATCTCCGACTTCAAACTGGTGCAGATCTTCCACAATTTTTGCGACCAGGCGACCAAGATGCTCACGCTGACAAGGTTTCAGCAGCTGCTGCACCACCATCAGGTCAAGGATGACCTGAATTCCAGTACAAGCAAAGCTCACAGCAGCAACAGCAACGCCAGCACCACTACCACAGTAACAAACACAAACAGCGCAAAACCCGTCGCGGTTTCACAAGAAACGCAGAGCCTGTTCAAGGTACTAGACCCGAAAGGAACGGGATACATCGACCTGGAGCGATTCATGAGCTCGTTCCAGATCTGCAACCGGTGTACCGAAGCCAAGCGCCGCGCGCACACTGCCCATTGCGCGAGTCAGGGTCAGTCATTCGTCTCGACCGCGCTCGAGCGACAGCTCATGGAGGACGTCGCGCCAGTGATCGTGCGCGTCGTGCCGACCTCATACGAAGGCAGCAAGGTAAAGAGTTGCGAGCACTACCAGTGGACCTGGTGCGAAGGGTTTGAGAAGACAGGCAACGAGAAGTGCCGCGGCACAAACCGCCACGACAAGTGCCCCAAGTACCTGGCCAACTGCACGCTCTGGAAGCACAAGTTGCCGCCAAAGAACCGCAAGGCCAAGATCCTGGAGAACCAGGAGTCGCCCTCAAAGAAGTTCAAACACTTTGCCTGAGTGAGCGTCTGGTGTTGCGATGTTCATACCCTCCCTATAGCACAATAGAAATCACTCTCGCCATTTTCAGTAAATAAAAGTATTTATCAACGCATGTTGGTTATCTTTTGGTGTCAGGGGATTAAGTGAGACCTTCAACGTCAAAAAGTGTAGCCATGTTACCAATGAGAGTGAATGTAATGGCAGTACTGTAGCTGCTCGCGTCGGTTCGCGTACGTGGGACACGACGCGCCGCTCGTGTGAGGTCGTTGGCGCATTGGCGCGTTAGCCTTTGGCGCCGAGCAATTGGACCTCAATAGATCAAGTGAAAGCACAATAGTTCAGCTCAGGATGGGCCAGACGTGCAGCTCCTGCTGCTGGAATGACCGGCGCGCGAGCGATGTGCTCGAGGGCGAAGACGCCAGGGCTCTCCAGGAGAAGCTGCTGGACGTGAGCGACTACAACGGTCTGGACGGCAACAACGGCACGATGCTGACCGACGACTCGCGCAGAAATCCGTACTCACACTCCGGTTCGCGCATGAAGGACTCGTGGCCGCGACCAGCAGCGACACCTACGTCTGGGCACGGAGGGTACGAAGATGACGACGACAATGATGATGGGGGAAGCATGAGTCGCAGTGGATACGGCAACGGATCAGACACTGACGAGCAGGACGACTTGGAGCGCAGCTCCAGCGGTACGGGGCGATCGCCGATGGACAATAACACCTGGAACTTGAATGAAATGGGAGGGAGTGTCGGGACCTCGTTTGATACCAGCGATCCTATGGATCGGGATGAAGACGAAGACGATGACGATATTGATACTAATCGCGATAGTCAAGCTGGGATTGGACCTGCGCTTCGCCATGACCGCGTGCTCAGTGCTGCCCAGTCAGTGCGCTCTACCACAAGCGATTCGTATGCGTCGATCCGCGAGCTGTCCACGTACGAGTCGCTGCTGTTTGCCGATGACGCAGCGGCACAGAACAGTGCATCGACAGGGAAAGGCGAAGACAACGACGACGGTGATGACAATGACGAGGATGAAGATGATCAAGGAGATCGCAACTCCATGTTCTCAAGCGGACAGCCGTCGACGTCGTCTTCGTTTCTCGACAGCAGCAGTGCGATCGGAGGTAGCGGTGGCGGTAGTACGATCCACAGAAAGCGAAGCTATTGAGGTCCAACCTCGTAACCTGTGTAGACTAGACTACCACGAAATGAACTTCAGACTTAAAGTGTGATTCAATGGAGCAGTAATAGCACGACACAATGGAGAAGAATGCGAGGTGGAAAGGTATCAAATACTCATCTTTATCTCGAACTCTTATAGCCATTAGCTACTTCACCATATCTCCCTTGAAGCTAGCAGCGCATGCTCCATTGTTACGATCGTCTGCCGCCTGCCTGTTTAGAGATCCCAGACCGCCTCTGCGGGGACGATATGGTGCGGCTGCTCGTTCTGCTGGAGCTGCTGGAGCCCCGTGCCGGGACTCACGTACACCGGCGGGTGGTACGCGCTCTGCTGCCGCTGGGGCTCGGACTGGTGATGGATGAGGTTGTAGGAGCTCCAGCGCTTCCAGCTCTCGTCCTCCACCACGAGCGGCTGCTGCTGTTGTTGTTGGCTCTGCTTGGTGGCGTCGTCGTCTTTCTTCTGCAGCGCGGGCTTGACCAGCGAGTTCCTATTGCTGTTGTCGACCATTGTTGTGGGGCAACAGGTCCTCGCCAGACAGCCGCAGAGTCGCTGGCCCATTTCGCGCGCCTATGTGTGTGAGAGAGAGAGTATGGGCACGCTGATACTATCGCCGTTGTCGTCGTCGTGGTGCTCACGTCAACAACAGCAGTACCAGCAAGTACTGGGAGAGATCCGTTGCGCTGAGCTGGTCTTGTCTGGACCCTCCAATTGAAGCGCTGGGTCTGTGGTTTGAGCGAGCCACAGGTCGCTCAGGAGCCGACTGTTGGCACTCAAAAGCCGCGCAAAACTGCTCCGCTCTGCTGCGTTATGGCGCTGGTTAAAGAGCGCATCATGATGTGGTCTGGCGGGTCGTCGTGTTGGGTACAGCAGGCAGGCAGGTATGGCACTTCAGTGTGCATGTCGGTTGGGACTGACTGGTGGTACTCGCGTGAGGCTGGCCGCCTTTGGTGGTGGTGGTGTGCTTTGCTGGATACAAGTATCCACATGACTTGTGAGAAGAAGTGATGAGCGTAATCGCACACATTCTCCAGCTCCTCGTTATCTGCTCCTCCTTTTATTTCATGTCAAACCTTCTTACATCATGTGATTGGCTTTTTGGTACCGTTATTCCTTAATGTAATTGATTATAGTGTACTAGTACCTCTATGCTGTATCATAGAGGTGATTTCACCCAGAAAATTATCGATGAGATGAGTGAGGTGAAGTGGAGTGAAGTGCGCGTGTTGGGTTCACTCGCTCACTGACGCTGGACGATCCATCTCTTCTTCACAACAACGCCACACACCGCCAGCCTCCATATGTCATGCCAGTGAGAAAGAATCCACACAGGCACCACATCCACAATAGTGCCAGCTCGGCGGGTTGAACGGCTCTCTCTCTCTCTCTCTCTCTCTCTCTGCGTGTCTCTGTGTAGCTGAACGACCACCAAAGCACAAGTGCCATTCCTCACTCATTCTTTTGCCAATGAAGTTCGACGCGAAGGAGCTCTCGGACCAGGAGCTCGTGGTGCTCGAGTCCACGCTGCGCGTGCAGCTGGCGGTGGCCAAGTACGTGCGCGTCCAGCAGATCACGTCGGCGATCGGCGGCGCGCTGCTCACGGCGGGGCTCTCGACGCTGCTCTCGGGCCCATCGATCGTCTGCTCAACCGTGCTGCGCAAGAAATGCAAGCGCCGGTACTTCGCCACGCGGCGCGAGCTCTTCCTGCGCCGCATCGAGGTCGCGCCGATCCAGGAGAGCGTGTTCGCCAAGCGTGCGCTCGCGCTCTCGATCGCCAGCGGGCTCACGTGCTGCGTGCTGGGTGTGGCGCTCGACGTGCTCGTGGACGGCGCTGTGCTGCAGGTGGTCGCGTTCTTCTTCGGGACGGCGTTCGAGGGTCATGTGACAGACCGCACGACGGGCTTTGTCCATGACAACGCGGCAGAGCTTGTCGGAAGAGACCAAGTCTACGTGATTGACGAGGCGCCATTCACATTGTTTGGTACCAAAGGTGATCTCACTGCTGGTGCTGTTGCTGATACCAATGAGACGACGAAGACGAAGACGAAAAGCTCTAAGTTCCGAGCCAAGAGCCTCGTAGATATGTCCCGCCACTTCTGGAAGAGCGCGTCCTGGTCCTTCTCGTCCGCGGAGATGCAGGAGAAAATCAAGGACGCCAAGCAAAAGTACCGCCAGCGACCGAGTATGCACGGGAGCTTCAACAGGAGTATCAGCGAAGAGCAGGATGACGATGGTACCAACAACAACAGAAGAAGTGCCTCGGACAACTGGGCGTTCTTGTTCGCGCAGGACCACCACGAGTTTCGCGCTGATACTGGTACTGATACTACTGATGGAGAAGAGCGAGAGCACGAGACGCTCTTTGGCTGCCGCATGCGCGCTACTACCACGCTGTTTGGTACCAATCTGGACGAGTTTGGTACCGAAGAAAAAGAAAAAGAAGAAGGAGAGCAAGTGGAGCTCGTGCGCAGTGACGCGTTCGCGCTCTTTGACGACTGCTACGTCGTCCGCGTGCGTCACGCGAGCACCATAGCGAGTCCTCGACCACAAGCATCGCTTTTGGAGACCAAGCGCGCGCCAGAGGATCACTACGAGGACCTGTTCGCGTCCGAGCCAGCTGCGGACGATCTGGTTTATGGTGATGTCGGCGGTGATACGACTGCGGTTCATGTGATCCCCTGTGGTGAAGAGGACTTTTCCACTGGCGTGGTTCCTGATCAACCACATCAGCACTATGAAAAGAGTCTGGTGTTCACTGGCGACGAAGCATCTTGTGCTTTCTGGGATGGCATCTGGTATCTGGACGACGACGATCTCGACGGTGATGACCAGGGTGGTGTGGAGTACGGCGTCGAAGTCTGGGGCTTTGACGATGACGAAGAAGAAGACATCAAGCTTTATCACCACCACGCTTCGCTGGAATCGGAGTACAGTGTCGAGGTCTGGAACTATGACGACGAAGAAGATGGCGACGGCACTTCATTCCCAAGAGCTCCATTATCGCCGCCATATCCGAATTACAAGCACGCCGTCGCTGTGGATGAGGAGATTCCTCACGATGCGCTCTCACTGTTTGGATCTCCTCACAAGCGTCTCGACTCTGTCTCAACCATCAAGTACCACCTGCAGCACCTCAACGAAGAGGAGGTAGATGATTTGGGACCGGAAGGTTTGTTCGGCTAGCAGCTTCAGAGCCAACCCTGGATGTGATATGATCAACCCGGTGAATCAGATCTTGTGAGCGCGCGCTAGATTGGCGGCGGACGTCCTCGCGTGGTGATGCTGGTTGGGATCCGCTAGACGATGGATCTTGCTAACGTGGGTGACTGACTATATTTGCGAGAGCGGATCAGATCTTACTTGGGCTTCAACAAGCAAAAATCTGATCGCATGCAGCTATTTAAAACAACAGCCTTGGCGAAGATCGGCGGTAGTGGTTGTATCAACTGGAAGGCTGGTGATCCTCGTGGCAAGCTCTCAGTCTGGAGGTGGCAGCTTTTGTTGACCTTCCAACAACCACATCCGAATCGCCAGCCATCCTGTCGAAGCGTTCGCATCGCATCACATAGCCAGCAGCCACGCAGAGTGTCGAGATGGGTCCGATCGCTTCTCCCAGGAAAAACCAGCAGTCACAGGCTTCAGGGCTGGATGCGAAAGCCATGTACCTGGACGCGGATGGCGTGATGCGGCGATCGGAAAAGGTGACGCAGCGTATGATCCATCGCGGACTCAGCATCAAGAACGCGCAGCTGCTCACGGAGGACGACCAGATGCACTTGTCGCTCAACAGCCGGCTCAAGGAGAACGACGAGCGCAACGCGAAGCTCGTCCTGGAACTGGACGACCTCATGAAGAAGCAGGCAGCGAACGCAAAAATGAAGCTGCAAACCAAGGCGGAGAGACGCCAGTGGATCGACGAGAGCAATGAGCTCATCGCGACGCGGCTCGAGCTCTGGTACAGCAACGACTTTGTACCGAGGGGAGACGAGAATGTGGACGTGACGGAGCACAACACGCCGCTCTCGCCGTCAAAGCTGCAGCGGTTTATCGACGAAGGAGGCAACCTTCGGCGCAAATCGCTTTTGGACGCGAAAGTAGACTCCAGCTCAGATCTCGTCGCCGCCACTCTCAACCCCACTTCAGTCGCGGATATTACGACGGCAACGCACCAGCAAGAGCACCTTCAGCACGACCGAATGCTGTACGTGGAGGTCGTGACGCCTCCGATTTCACCAACCTAGCCAGCCAGCCAATCGACTTTGAGGATCGGATCGGATCCTGAAGACACTACTAGTTTTGATATTTACATGCCGCATCTTCCTTCATAATTATACAAGACAATAGACGAGGTGTGAGATTTTCGGATAAGATCTTGTGTACGAGGATGACAGTCTTCATAGAGAGTACCCAGATGGTTTGAAGTCATCGTCTTCCGTCCTCGTATCTCGTTTTGTTCATGAGCCAGGCTCCAAGGACATCCACACAAAACCACTCACACTTAACAGAGAGAGAGAGCAGAGCCTCTCAGTTCGCTCGTCACTATTCAACTCACTCGCTCTCGCTCTCAGCTGCAGTGCCTTCCGTCCAAACCAGAGACCATGATTGACTTGATTAAACCAGAAGCCATGACCACCATGATCGAATTGATTCGCTCTTACTCCATGCCTGTTGGCTCGACTCTCAAGCCGGACCAGCAGGCGGATGACTTCCTCGATCAGCATGGAGTGATCCGTCGATCTAGCTCCTCGTTGAAACGCAACCTCTTGCAGCGCGGGGCCTCAGATGGGAAACTCGATTATCTCGCGGTGGCGACATTAACAGAACCGCTGAACAACGGTGAAGGCGAAGTCGTTGATGAAGATACCAGCAGCGATTCTCCGCACCACGAGCCCAAGCCAATCTCTCTCGAAGAGCTGGAAGCGCCCACCCAAGCCCAGAAAGACAAGAAGCGGCGACGGAGCGAAATGATCGCGAGTCTGAAAGAGCGCAAGCACACTCTACTCGTGGCGCAATGCGCTCAAATGCAAGACCGACTTCAGTTGTGGTACGACGCCAGCGAACTCGACCCCGCGGTGGAGACTTCGGCAGAGCACACACCGCTGTCGCCGTCCAGCAAGGCACAGCATTTTATCGACTCGGACGGCAACATCCGCCGGAAAAGCATCGTTCAACCTGACGAATTCTCGATTTCATCACCGCCTCCAAGCTCGCCAGTGGCTGATTTCCTCCTCTCGCACGCTCGCAAGTCGCTGGTCTTGGAGTTCTTGCAAAGCATCATCGATGATTAAGAGGCAGCGAGAGGATCGCTGACTGACCACGCTTGAGAAATTATGCAGTAGATTTGCATTTCCACCCTGACCGCTGAATATAAAGCTGAAAGTTTCGTTCATCACGCTCGGACGGTTCCGTTACTCGATACTCGGTGTCAAGTTCAGGTGGGCTATCTTGGTATCTCTCTTGGTCGTCGCCGTTTGTTTTCTTCTACAACTTTATTTGCAGTCGATTCTCACACGCTTCGCAAGTCAAGTGGAGATAGATCGATGCGTGACGCTTGCTGAGCTCACTCTCCGCGCCATTATCCCAACCGCACATGCCGAAGGCCACAGGAATTCGAGATGGTAGCACCACAGTCGCAGCACCATCCAACACAGAGACTGTCTACCATGTTCGCGTCATCCACACGTGGCAGATGGGGGAGAAGCTACCCACGGCCACGCCGGAAGAGGGACCCCAGTTCTCGTTCTTTGGGCTTGAGCTCGAGCTGATGGGGTTCCAAACTGGCGGAAGCAACCCTCAGGTTCCAGTATCTTTTCCACTTCATTTTAGCAAACCGGCAGCAATCGAAAGTACTTTGGACGAAAGCCTGCAACTCTCCAGTATAACCGGTCCGTTCCAGATCCGAGTGGCTGACAAAATGGCTTCATCATCACCTCACGCGTCCGATAGTGACAAACTCGCGCTGCAGAAATTCATCACGGTGCAGCCTGGGAACTTACTTCTCGAGATCAACAGTGTTCGCTTTCTCCAGGCTTGCTCAACGGGGAAGAACGTACACAAGTCTCTGCTACGAGCGCTCACAAGGGTGAGTATGGCAAAACCATTCGAGTTTACCTTTCAGCGCCACAATCACGCTCAGGCTGCTGCCAGGATCATCCCGTTCGCGATGCGAGCTGATGTGCAGACCGCGCAAGTCGCACAGTACAAGAAGATGCAAGAGCAGGAAGCACAACTCAGCGAGGTCGTTAAACGCAAGAAGCAGTTCATCACGCAGCAGATGGACTACGAGTTGGAGCATTACCTCTTTGACCACATCGGCATGGAGCTCTTCCACTTGCACGAGGAGATCATGTCCAACGGACAGTGGCAGGCGTACGAGTTCGAGCAAGCGCTCTGGTACTACCACGCAGCGACCAGTCGACTCTACGCCGAGCACCCGATGCGCAATAGCGAGAAGACTCGGCAGCTGATTGGAACCGTGCAGCTGAAAACGCGATTTGCTATCCAGAAGCTGCAACGCGTGACTCACATCTGCTTGAGACAGAAGAAAATCGCAAACGCCGTCGTCGATCACCTTTTGTTCGACAAGATCTGGATAGACGTGTGGCAGCAAACCTGGACGAAGACCTGGATCGACCAATTTCTTCCTTTGCACACACGGTTGCTGGAAGCGTCGCCAAATCAGAAGAGCACCTTGACCTTGGAGCAAGAGGTTGAGCGACTCTGGACAGGATGGATAAACCGCAACGTGCAACCTCCGAGAGCTCGTGATGAGACTCCAGCGACTTCAGAAGTACCTTCGAAAGGACTAGATCTTGCAGACGTCGCGAAGAATGGCATTCCGTCGAGTGCGCCGCGACAAAAAGATGCTGAGCCCACTGTCATCGCTGATAACAAGCAGCAAGTCAACGACAACTCCGTTGATAATCCACCGACGATCGGCCACGCACTTCAAACGATCCCAGGTCCTGACGAGCCAGAAGTGATGCCAACCCCACCTGCAGAGTCGAAACGTGATGACGCTCAATTATCACCAGCCGCAGAAGATGAAGAGAAGCTCCCGCCACAAGAGAACAAACCGTCAGGTTTATATACCGATGACGACGATGACGAGGACAGCCTTCAGTGGAGAGGGTATTTGACACTGTTGAAGTCAAATCTGAAGCAAAAGAAATCCTCGCCGCCAAAGAAGTATCGCGTTCAGGCGAAGAAGCCGATGTTGCGTCCCAGGAACGATGCCGTCGTCACCAATTCCAACTCGCACAATGAAACCTACGACGAATATGATAGAGGATACGAGGTCAATTACCTCCCACGAGTTGCTCAAAGCACTACAAGTGGATATCCCAATTCGACTCACCTCAACGGCAATATGACTTCCTCGACCAGAGTAGGCAACTCGATCGCCCCGCTGAGACAGGAAGACCTGGCTCCATTCATGCTCAGCATCCCCCAGCACTCGGCATACGATCGAGATCATGTGTCTTCTTCGCTATCGCACCCAGTTGCCCCGACGCCACTCGATTCGCTGAAGGTGGGGTGTAACAGATCGTCCCCATCTCTCTTTTACTCACACTTGACTTACCTGGCATATGCTTCCACCCTCTTGTTACTAAAACAGACAGAAGCCCGAAGTTTCCCAGTGCCGATGGTTATGAATCACGCCGACTCTTTCGAAGACGTCGATTCCTGGCATCGCAGCGGCAGCTTTCGCGCGTTCCACTCGTTCTTTGCAAGGAACCTCGACTATCCTGGGGACGCCAACGACTTCCGAATTCATGAGCACACTGTCGCCGAAACCCACGCGGCGGAGTACTGGAGCAAGGGATCAGTGATCGTCAACCAACAGAAGCACGAACACTTCCATCCACAGCCACACGCTCAAGTCCTTCCGAGAGCTCAGCCTTCAAATGCGATTGGCATAATGCCCAGTGATGTGGTATCTTCTCAGCCGTCCAAGACTTTCACCGTAAGCGAGATGAAGATCCTTCTGCAGCAAGATCACTTCACCTACCAGTCGAAAACGCCCGCTCCGAGTGCAAAGAGCCAGACAAAGTTGCCTTACATCGTGCGAAAAAAGAAAAATGATCAGCCCTGACAAGCAAAACATACCAAAGCAGACAAACTGGCAAACAAGCGCATGACACGAAGACAGAAATGTTCTCGGTGCACTCAAATGTGTAGGTTTGCATTGCGAGTGGGCAGTGTATTCATTAGATCATCCTCTTCTGTGTGGTCTCTCTCGCGCATTCGGTCTCTCTCTTTCTCTCTCTCTCTCTATAGCGACAACTCAAGATGGCAAAAGTCGCAACAGCAAAGACGGACGGACGGTGGGTGGGTGGCGCATTACCTGACATCTTAGTTGTTCTCCTTCAACTTGCGCACGTACTCGCCAAGACGGTGTTGAGCCTTGTTCGCGATCTGGTCAGTGCAATAAAACGAAACCAAATGAGTTACGGCCAATGTCAAAAACAAGTACAAGTACATACGCATATGAACGTACCTCAATGTTTGGGTTGATCGAGTTGAGTGTGCGGACATCCTGCAGGGCGAGACGGTAGCGCTCCAGCCCTTCGTACGCCAACGCGCGACGCAGCAGCGCCTTCTGGTTCTCTGGGTCGAACTCTAAGACGTGCGTGCAGTCGCGAATCACAGCCGAGAAGTTGCTCAGCTGCTGGTTGCACGCAGCGCGGTTGTTGTAGCACGACAGCGCCAGGGTCGAGTTGTGGTCGTCCGTCGAATCAAGCGCCTGCGTGTAGAATCCGATCGCCTGCTCGAAAGCCGCCGCCTTGAATGCGTCGTTCCCCTTCTCCTTGAGCAGCTCCACCGGGTTGAGTCCCGAGCGGCGCGCTTCCTCCACGCGAGCCTGGAGCGGCTCGATCTCGGTTATCAGCTTGTTCAGGTCACGGTTGTTGAAGTCCTTGCGCTGACCCGTGCGAAGCGTGGCGAGCGCCTCTTCGTACTTCTTCAAGCCCTTGAGCGCGACACCGTGACGGTGGTAAGCTGTCGATTTGAGAAACCATAGCACGTTGCGTAAGCCACACCGCTATGATGAATCGACTTTGAAAGATTCATACTACAGAAGCTTACCCTTGACGAAGTCTGGGTTGACCTCGATACACTTGGCGGCATCGTCCGCCGCTTCCTGGAACTTGTGGGCGCCAGCGTACGCAGCACTGATAACACAAACATGTTGCAGACATTCAAACAATCCCATTCGAGTCAATCCAACACACCACATACCACCACATCATCACACACTCATACGTGTGCATACGCATATACCTTCTGTTGGAGTAGTAGACGTGATTCGTGCCGTCGATGGCGATCGCTTCCGAGTACTTTTCCACGGCGAGCTCCCACTTTCCGTGCTTGAAAGCCTCGTTGCCTTCGCTGCAAGTCGTCGCACACACAATGGACACATACACACAGCACAGCACAGGCAGTTGTTAGTGCACACAAGCCTTCAATCAGCATTACCAGCTGATGTGGTAAACGCGTCCTGACGACGCAGAGAGACGCACTTCTTCTTGGCTTCAGCGGCGGCGTTGACCATCTTTCCTTCTCGTTTTGCTTCTCTTGTGGATGCAAATTCGCGAATGCACTGATTCCCCAATCCGAATGACTGAAGGAGAGACGTTGCAGTACACTGTGCGACTTGGAGACTATTGAGTCCGGAATAGTACACATTTAACAGCGGTTGTGTTCACCCACCCGACTGGTAAAAAACCCATTCGGTTTTGCGGGTTGTCGTGTCATGTGTCATTGGGGTTTTCAGTATTGGCGACCGATCGAGCATTTGACGGACCATCATGCCGATGCGCGCGATCAAGCTGGCTAGCCAACCACCAAGCGATGCTGCTGCTTCCCCCGCAGAGCGAAATGGACATCAGTCTGGACGAAGGCAAACAAACAACTGAAGGGCGAGTGTGCGAATGCATGGCTGGTTGTTTACAAATGTGGAGAGAAATAAACAAATGGTCACCCCACCCTGACATCCTTGTGCTGGTTGGAACTGCAGGCGGCTGAACGGAAGAGGGAGGGGCATACTCGACCGATCTCTATCGCTCCAAGTGGCTCACGAACCGCAGTGTGAGGTAGGTGACGACTTGGGGGAACGCCAGGATGTCGATCAAGATGCCCATTTTGCGCCAGATGTACGAGTACTCGAAGCCGTAGTTCACCTGGATGTAGTCAATGAGCGGCACCACAGCTCGACGCGTTCCCCATTGTCGGGATGGTGACATTCGTGCAGCTGTGCGTCGGCGTGCTGATCGCATCACACTGCCCCATCTCGATCGCGGCGAGATACTCGAGCGAGTAGTTGGTGATGACCAAGTACTGGATCCATCTGTAGAAGCCCTTCATCTTGATGTGGCGCATCAGGAATCCAGAGAACAGATTGAAGAACATCGAGAGCGTGCCGACTGCCACGTTCGCGACCTTGGCGTTGGGCATCAACACGACCATGAACTGCCCGACGCTCGTACAGTTGAAGATGTGAAGGTAGTAGACGAACCAGAAGAGGAAGAAGCTGTACGCGCTTTCCTGTCAGCCGATCATCCAACAGTCCACGTTCATGAAAAACATCGACGTCAACGCCAGATACGGTAACTCGGTGATGAAGAGTGAGAGCGAATGTGGCAACGGGTTGTAGCAGTTTGACATCCGCTCGCGGTAGAAGACGGTACGCTTGGCTGGGTCAAGCAGTTTCTTCGATGAATCATCAAGCTCGCCGAAGAAAGCCATGTACCCTCCTTTCTGCAACAGGAGCAAGGAGTCGAACAGTTCGAAAATCTGCTTGCTTGGTTGATGGATCGTGCACACCACCGCCCAACCTGTTCGAGTGATCGATTGTACACCTCGCATCACGATCGACGCAGAGGGCGGGTCATGGATGTCCATCTGCTCGCAGTAGCCGATGATTTGATTGAAAGTGTACGGATCCTTCGGCTCATCATCGACCAAGATATGACCCTCGCACCGCCCACCAGTCTTGCGACCAGTGAAGATCAAGTTGTTTGCCAATCAAAATTGGAAGTTTTGATTGTACAAAATTACAAACCGACAAGAATACAGAAAAACTTTAACAACATCAACATGAGTTGCCCACGCAGCTCTTTCTCCTTCTTCTCTTTTGATGCATTACTCTGTAAACTATCACGGAGGGTTTAATTGGCATCTTATTTTGCTGATGCCTTGATGCAGCCTAAAACTATACATACACACTTCGAAAACCAGCATCCACACTCGAGAGCTTCCATCCGCTCTGAATGACGATGCTTCGACTCATTCCGGCCACACTTAAGCTTACTCAGTCAACGCAATCGCCGAAACCTGCAGCGTGTTGGTCCACGTCTGCTGGTAGATCGTGACTTCGTACGGCGCCTGCGTGCACTGGCGGTTGCGGCACGCGCCAAGCTCATCGGCGAAGTTGATCGCGCACCCCAGCACCTGGTAGCGGTAGTTCGTGCCGGATACGGTCTGGAACTGCGCGCTGTTGATCTGCAGCACGCAGATAGGCGCTGTGATGGTCGGGTCGTAGTTGGTTGGCGTGCTCAGAGCGTCGACAAGCACTGACACGGCGGCGTCATTGAGTTCCAGCTCTTGCGACTTGCCGAGGATCGTCGCACCACCCAGGATCGTGGCATCACTTCCGACAATGTCATTGGCTGTGGCATCAGTAACAGCAGTGGCTTCACTTCCAGTCGTATCGTCAGCAGCATCGACAATAGTTGCATCCGCGTCGCTGGCAACGTCCTCCGTTGGCACAGCGTCGCCACTCTTTGTGACAGATTCATCAGCAGCTGCAGTCGCAGCATCGTCGGAGCGGACCTTTTCTTCTGGGACAGCAGCCTCGTTAGCGCTCTGGGCCAATTCGTCAGCAGATCGGGCTTCCTCTGTGACATCCAAGCTTGGTGCAGCATCGATAGTATCCACTGACGCAGAAGCTTCTCCTGCGACCTCTTCAGTTGGCGCCGCAGTCTCGTCGCCAGTGTAGCTGCTCGCAGGAGCTTCGTTTCCGACCAAATCGTCACTGGGGGCAGCGACAGCGCCGACAATGTCGGCATTCAGGTTCACGAGCTCAATGCCGGAGTCTTCTTGCGCAGCGACGGAGCTCATTGTCGAGGACGATGCAAAGAGTGCGAGCGCGGCAGCAGCCACGAATAGCGAGTACGGCTTGCAGATCTTTGTCATTGTAAGTGGTGTTGTGTATGGAGAGCAAGCTGCTGCTGTTCGTCGACGTGGTGGATGAGAAAGTGAGGAGCCCAAGGCTATACGTGGGTGGGTGAATGCACCAAGCCAAGCCGATCACTTGACCCGCTTGAGAGATTAACAAGTCAGTTTCGATTGCAGCGTGATCCAAAGCCAGCAGGTTCACGGATTCCGCGTCCACAGGTTCAAGTACTGTGGACTTCTTTATCAGAACAGCATTGTTCACATGGCCGGCCGGTGCCTGTATCTTGCAGTCTACTTGATACTGGGAGTGCCGTAATGTACGGAGCGGATTGGAAAAGGTGGGGTCTGCCAGCTGATGGATCCGCTTTCGGTGGCCTTTACGGACCACAATGAGCTGCTGCTTTGTTGCTTGTTTTAATCGCATCAGAACGAGTCAGTTCATTTGGCCCTCAATAATGGGTATTTTACAATACAATTTTACTTTAAATAAACAGGATATATAATGGTAAACACTTTTGAATACAAATAATCATTCTATTTTTTTATATACCAAGGTTTACTTATAATAAAAGATGAATGACAAATTGAAGGATGTTCTGACTCTTTTTCCCGACTGACTTGACCAGTGATGCAAAATGAGACTGATCCTGGCCTGAAGCTCACTCCAACGAATGCTGAGTCGACCCAAGAGCTGCAGCATTGCATAGCACTCAATGTGCCTCCGCTGTAAAAGATGTTCACGAATGCCCTCAGCTTGTATCGGAGCACCATTGTTTGCCGTTCAGCTCTTTCGTCCACCATGCGACTCCAAAATTTTCCCGTGTCGCTCTGGATCAATCGTGCCGCGATTCCGTCTGGGGACTCGGAGATGAACCGTACAAGTTGTGTCCATTCTGGCAAACACTTCTTTACATTGCAGCAACTATTCCTGCTGTCCAACAGTGTTCTGCCAGAATGCTATGTAGTACAGCATGATAGCGAATTCAACTGGCGAAATCGATTCGCAGAACTCTGCGGTTGATCCACCCGCAGCCATCAACAGTAAGCCAGTGATGGTATTTTATGTGAACGCAGCACTGATTGCTGGCGAAGGACTCAGCTTACCTGCTTCGTTCACTTTGGATCGACAGTCTGCCTGCCATGTTGTTTTGATCTCAACCGCGCACGGTTCCTGTTGGCAGTAAATGAGCTCTACTCTAGACGCATGCATATTAATTGGTGTAATGTCGATGTGGAAGTACCATTTCATACATCATTTTCTTCGTTTACTCTCCTCCGCCAAAAGATCCACTCGCGAAGGCGCCCGGCCCCCAAGGCTTTCATCTGCAACGAAACGCAGCAGCAACGAAAACAACAATGAAAAATGTCTCGACAAGTTTCTTGGCTGGCAGCTCACAAGCCCCTGGTAGCCAGTCGATAGCAATTGGATTTGAGGCGTCAATATGACGCTGCTCGTTGTGTGGGCGTGGAGCTTAGCGCTTGGCTCTCCATGGAGGCGACAAGAACGAAATTTCTGAGAAGCATGAAACTGTGTCTTGCTGCGCAGTTGAGCCAGGGCTTTTTGGGTAGTTTGTCTGGCGCTACAGAACATTTTGCTCATTGTTGAGCCAATTCAGTTGTGCGGTTGGGGCTAACGGAGCCCACTTGCACACATTTCCTATTGCAACTGTATCGTAGCAATAGCATCACAGATGTGACCCCAAATGCATTGTGCTCCCAGCTGCTTCTGTTCGCGACCGACTGGCGTTCCGACTCTGGGTGGCTTCTGAAGCAAACGCAAGCCACCACTCAATTCAATCTGAGATCGCGGCGTACTATGTGGCCCCAAAATGATCGCTCAGGGCCTTTACATGACCACATAGTACCTCGACTGACTGACTGCCTGCCTGCGTGCACAAAATGATAACGGGCTCTCGGTCTGGATGCCTAGGTGCCGCGGCGATCTTTTCTCCAGGCCTGAGCACAGGCGCCAAGTGATTCTTTATTTCAACTCGGGAGCTCTCATTATCCAAATTGCACTCCCTCGAGCACTATCCTACCACCTGACTAGCAAGC
Source organism: Globisporangium mamillatum (assembly GCA_038050575.1). Taxonomy (NCBI): domain Eukaryota; phylum Oomycota; class Peronosporomycetes; order Pythiales; family Pythiaceae; genus Globisporangium; species Globisporangium mamillatum. Next base: position 7,912 of record JALBYZ010000404.1, on the reverse strand, counting down.
TACCTGCGCGACTAGCTACCCAGACGCACAACATGGTATTCTCGGTGCAGAAGCTTATCAACCTCACGGCCCTCGTGGCGTGCCTCTCTATTATCACCACCATCACTTTCTTCACGGTGGTCCAGAGCACTCCATTGGAGTACAACCCGATCTCAGTCGGCGGCAACATCGTGTCGCTCACACACAGTCACCCAGCGTTCGGTGGAGAACTCGCGTCGACCGTGAGCACGGTCTACGAAGACCGAACGTACCAAGATGACGACGCCAGCGGCGAAGACAGAGATCTCGATGACGGCTCGGCAGTGAGCGCGTCTTCTGCTGATATGGATAGTATCGTACTCCCTGGTACGTTTCCTACTCCTGCTACTGCGGCTCCTACTCCATCCGTTGCCGCTGAGGCGGACAACAGCACCATCACGTTTGCCAGCGAGCACATCGGCGGCTCGAACGCCACGAACGAGACCGGCACGGTGCTCGCCTCGGTGCGCCGTCTGGAAACTTCGAGCACCGACGTACAGAAGCTCGAGGCGTACTTCAAGACCTCGATGGAGCTGAACATCAACAACCTCGCGAAGAAAGGCAGCGCGCCGACGATGCCCTGGCCGAGCAGCTACTGGCCGATTTACCTCGACGGCATCAACTACCAGTGGAACCAGAACCAGGCGAGTCCAGCCGAGAAGTACGCGAGAGCCTTCGGGCTCGATGTCCAGACATTCACCAAGAGCGTCTCCCAGGTTACGGGCATCCTGTCGCAGAGCACGCGCACAGCTTGCTACTCGAACTACCAGTGCACTTTCCTCGGCGACGGCAGCGTGTGCTCCAAGCGACTCGGTGAGACCCAGGGCTACTGCATCCCGACGTGGTTTGGTATCTGCCACGCGTGGACGCCTGCGTCCATCCTGGAGTCTGAACCCAGCTGTACAGTCACCAAGAACGGTATCACATTCCAGCCAATGGACATCAAGGCACTCTTGACCCAGATCTACGACGGTGCCTCGCTTTCAACCGTGTTCACGGGCGTGCGCTTCAACGGCAACGACAACACCGCGGCGAAGGACAAGTACGGACGCTACACGGACTCGTCCCGTCGCGACCTCGGTCCAGGTTACATGCACATTGCGATGGGAAACATCCTGGGCAAGTTCAAGAAGACGTTCATCCTCGATGTCACGGGCGGCGCGCAGGTCTGGAATCAGCCCGTGTACAGCTACGAAGTGCTGCAGCAGATCGAGATGTCGACCAAGCAGGGGGCGCAGAAATTCTACGGCACGTCCAAGTATCCGTTCAATAGCAAGGCCAAGTCGCTCATGTACGTGCAGACCAAGGTGACGTGGATGGTTGAAGCACTCGAAGACGGCCCGCTCGTCAAGAACGGACGCGCGACGGCCTACACCCAAAGCGACACGTACACGTACCTGCTGGAGCTCGACTCGAGCAAGAACATCCTCGGCGGCGAGTGGGTCGGCAATTCGAACGACGACCACCCGGACTTCCTCTGGTTCGCCACGGGGAAGCCTGCGGACTCGACGGTCACGAGCATTGGCCTCAGCTACGCGAACGTCAAGTCGCTCCTGGAGGCGTCCCTCAACTGCTAGGAGGGTCACTCCAGCCTGAAACATTCAGCAAGCTGGACTGAGCTCATGGAAGGTGGATATGCGTGTACGTATGTACTCGATTAAGTGAATGTGATGAGGAGAGTAAGTATCGACGAGTTCCCCTGTAACCGAAGGAAGGTTGCGAACCTGAATTGGAACTTGACCATGATCAAATTTGCAAGTGTATTGAGCTCCAATATTGGCACAAAAAGAGTTCACTTCAACATTACTTGTGCGCTGCGCGATCGAAACATGAAATGTGAAGGGAAGTTAAGCTGAGAAAGATTTTAAAACAAATGTAGAATTTAAAATGTGCCCAAATATTGATTATAGAAATCTAGTATATTGATTATAGAAGGATCCGTTTAGACAGGAAAAAATGTCGCATACCAACATAAACATGATCGATCATCCGTGGCTTTGCTCATTTGTGTATCCACACACCATCAACGCCTCATGCGTGCTCATGGCGTCTGCGCACGAGCCTCACTCTTTAAAAAGACATCTCCACAAGACTTCAATCAAGCTCTTCATCTTCCAACCACGCTCCCACGTACAAGCACACCATGCGTCTCTTCCTATTCGTCCTCGCATTACCGGCACTCGCTGCCGCTACGACGACTGCATCTACCGACGACACTGCACCGTTTCAGTACTCGCTCGGCGCGTGGCTCGCCGCGACTGCGAGCGAGCCCACGCTCGGCGTGCTCGAAGTCGCGTTGCGTGGACATCCCGCCACCACCACCAGCAATAACAACAACAACAACGCACAAAAGATCTGCTTTGAGCAAGTCCACGCCATCGAGCAGCAGATCGTGAACGGCATCAACTTCCGCTACCACGTCACAGGCTGCGCGCTTGCGTCTGAAGATAATACCAGCAATGGCGACTACGGCTCGATTGAGCCACTGCCGCGCTCAGGCCGCTGTGTACGCGCCTGCGGACCGCAGCAGCAGGTGTTCCAAGTCACGGTGTTCTGCCAGCCCTGGACGCAGACAACGCAAGTGCTGAGCATCGTGAGTGAAGACACGACGGCGTATGCATAGCGGAGAAGTGATGGTACTTGCAGTATCAGCAACAGCAGCCCCCCCACAGAGAGAGAGAGAGAAACTGTGTATTTGAACTTAAGTAATCGACAACGTGTATCCTTCTTCCATCTCCATCTAGATCAACCCATGAGGGTTCACCTTCGTCATGTGGCCTTGCTTCGTTGTTCCTTCTCAGCTTTTGTAGCTCAACCTGAATTCCAAGCTATAAAACTTAATCTAGACAAATCTAGAAAACGCAAGTTCGTAGGATGGAATACGACCCTATTTCCACGAATCACACACTATAAACTAATTATATCCAATTAAATGGCATATTGATCTCAATTTTCAGCCAATGAGAGACGCGTGACTCTTTCTATTCTCCCCCTTTTTTGCTTTCCACCTCACGTGCGAGAGCCCTCACTTGCGATTCTGCCCAGTCGAGCGCAAGCGGACGGCGGGTACAACACCTTTCGAGCCAAGGCGAGAGCGAGCGACCAGTCAGGAAGAAGGCGAAGCGCGCGAAGCAGCCATGGACGTCCAATGGCGCCAGGAGATCCCCGAGGACATGCGCAAGCAGATGATCACGGAAATGTACGTTTCTTTCTTTCTTTTGGCTCTCTCTCTCTCTCTCTCTCTCTCTCTCTCTCTCTCTCTTTATCGCCCTTTCCATTCATTTTCCTTTTGGAGAGCGGCGAGGGGACGCGGAGCTGGTATATTTTGAAATTTGAAAGCAACTTCAAGCAAGCAGGCTCATATGTTTGTTTTTGTGTGATATGTATGGTATGATATGCGGATGTTGTTGTTGTTGTGTGTGGATATGCAATGGAACAGGTATCATGAGCTGCTGCGTATCTCGGGGGAGAACGACAAGCAGAAAGTGTGGGGGTCGGCGGCCAAGTTTGAGCTCATGCTCTGGTCGAACAGTCCGGATCGGGTACGTTGTGTGGACGACTTTATAGTGATAACGTTTGCTTGTTTGTTAGTGTGCGTAGTGTGTGCTTACCAGTCTCTTTTGCGGGTCGTGCTGTCGTGATAGAACACGTACTTGATGAAGATGCAGCGCAAGATCCAGAGTCTGAAGAAGAAGCCTGGCGCGAATGAAGCTCAAGCGGTCCAGCAACCAACGCCGCAGCAACAACTCCAACAACAGCAGCAAGCCATGCAGGCGCAGATGATGGCGAATGTTAATCCGCAAGCAGTGCAAGTGAACAGCAACAATATTGCGGCTGTGAATGCGATGAACGCAGCCTCTGCGCCCAATGTGATGAACCAAGCGGCGAGTAATGGGATGGTGAACGCAGGACTGGCGGCGCAGCAGCAGTTTCAAAACAACCAAGCGCAGCAGCAAGCTGCGATGAACAACTTTCAGCAGCAGCAACAACAACTTCAACAACAGCAATTGCAGCAACAGCAACAACTGCAGCAACAACAACTGCAGCAGCAGCAGCTCCAGCAGCAGCAACAACAACAACAGCAACAACAACAACAGCAGCAGCAGCAGCAAAATACCGGCACCATTCCGGTTGCGTCCATTCCAGCGAATCCTGTTGTGTCTGCTGCGCCAGTAGGGACCCCGACAACTTCAACACCTACCGCTCCTGCTGCAACACCGGTGACTGCTGCTAGTATGCCTACACAGCAGCAACAGCAGGCGCAACAGTGGCTTCAGCGAATCCAGGTTCAGTTTCAAGCGCAACAGCAGCAGTTGTTGCACACGCAAAACCAGGAGACGCAGCAGCTTCGCCAGCAACAGCTCAACCAGCAGCAGCAGCTTGCTCAACAACAGCAGCAGCAAGGGCTCGCGCCGGAAGTGCGTCGTCAGCAATTACAACAGCTTCAGCAGCAGCACCAGATTGCGCGGGGACGTCTCCAGCAATTGCAAAAGGGCAAACAGCAGCAGCTGCAGCGCAAGCAGCAGCAGTATCTTTTGCAGAAGCAACAGCAATTGCAGCAGCAAGGTCAGCTCGCTGCGGGCAACGCGGCTGTGGCGAATACGAGCGTGGTCGGCACACAAGCTACTCCTGTCCCAGGTGCCGTGTCATTGCCGAACGCTGTTAATGTGCAAACTCCAGCGCCTCCTGTTGTCCAGCCCACGGTTCCTGCTGCTCCTGCAGTGCCCCGAGCTGTTAAGCCGGACCAAGTTGCTGCTGCTCAGGAACAGCAAAATCAAATGCGAGCCATGCAGCGGGCGAAAGCTGCTGCCGAGATGGAGCAGACTCCGCTGCCGCATGTTCCAGCCGCCCCTGCCGCTGCTGCTCCGACTCCCGCGCCTGCTGCGCCAGTTCCAGCGCCAGCGATTCCTGCGAATGCTGGTGCCACTAATGTTTCGTACGCTGACAGACTCAAAGAGATGAAACTGAAATACTGGGACGACTTGGTGATCGTGTACCGCGAGTTCGAGCGCATGGTCAAGCAAAAGCCGGCAAACCAACAGCAAGAGCGCATCAACACTTTCTTAGTGAACCTGAAGCGAATCATTGCGTTGCTGCAGCAAGATCCGGCAAAGGCGACGAGTAGCAACAAGAACGATCTCGACCGTGTGGAAGCTCATATCCAAAAACAGGTGCTGCCGATTTTGGAGAGACTGAAGAACAAGTCTCGAACTGCGCCAGGAGCCGCTGGTGGTGCGACTTCGCCCGCGAACAACTCAGCTGCTCTTTTGGCAGTCCAGCAACAGCAGCAGCAACAACAACAGCAGCAACAACAACAACAACAGCAACAAGAGCAGTTGAAGAAGCAGCAAGAGCAACTTCGCATGGCGCAGTTGCAAGAACAGCAGAAAAAAATGCAGGAACAGCAAAAAGCGGAACAGCAGCGCAAGCTTTTGGAAGAGCAGAAGAAGAAATTGCAGCTCGAGGCTGCTGCGGCTGCGGCGTCCAAGAAGCAGCAAGAACTGCTGGAGCAGCAGCGAAAGCACAAGCTGTTGCAAGCGCAGCAATTGCAGCAACGCCAGCAGCAGCAACAACAGCAACAGCAGCAAATGCTTGCAGCTCAGCAGCAGCAGCGCCAGAAAGCGCAAGCGCAACAGCAGCTGAAGACTGCTCAGCAGAACCAGCTCCGTGCTGGTGCAACTGGGGTGAGCGTCGGAGTGCCTCCAACTCAGCAGCAACCAGTTGCGACGACTGCCTCAAGCGACGCCACCTCGCTTACTACACCTGCTGCTACTACTACTACAACAACTACCCCTGCCGCGATTCCGACTCCAACGGCGGCTCCACCGGTCGTCGGATCTTCGCGCCAGAACCCAATTGACATTTCGACGGTGGCATCTCCAGGGGGAACGACCAATTCCGCGCTGACTCCTGCTCAATACCGCACGTTCAAGCTTCCAGAGGTGCAAAAGCAGCGCTTGACTGCCCAACATGCCAAATTGCGCGAGCAGCAACAGGAGCTGATCTTGCAGCAAAGCCGTGCGAAAACGCCAGCGAACCAGGCAAAGCTGGTTCAGCAAGCGCAACGACTTGCCCAGATGATCAACAAGATTTCTCAGCAGCTGGTTCAGTGCAAGCTCGCAGAAGAATACGAGGCAGCGCAGAACAAGAGTATGACGGGCCCTTCTCCTGTGGCGTCGCAGCCTGTGCTTAACCAAGCTGCTGTTGCTGCTGCTGCTGCCGCAGCCGCTTTGAACAAAGCAAAAGCTGTCAAGACTGAGCTTCCTGTCACCTCGGCTCCGGTATCAGTTGCCTCGACCCCGGTTGCGGCTGTAGTGTCTACGCCAGGTACATCGCCTGCTGCTGCTGCGGCTGCCGTGACAAATGCGGCACTTTTGGCGGCGAGTAGCGCAGCGCTAAAGCCGGCGATCACAATCCCGAAAGAAGAAATCCTACTTGATGTTACCGTCACTTCTGCTTCTATCCCATCGATTCCCACCACTCCAGCGGGCCCGATGACTCCTCAGGAGTCGCCGAAGATCAAGCTGGACGAAAACTTCAAGTCGGTAGTCCCGGACCTCACGGGTCTGGGTGCGTCGGAGAAGCTGCTGACTGCCGTCGCTGCGTACGAGAAGCACAAGCCGGAGGTGCTCAAGCGCGCCGCGAGTCGCTTCTCTCGGGTAGCCATCGCGATTGGCGCCAAGCTCAACACTTCCTACGTTGCCACATAGCGATCGATTCGGTGGAGAAAGATACGGTGGAGCCTGGTGGTCGATCTCACGCATGCACGCGTGTTGAAGAGCCACGAATCCCAGATCTTTATTTATTGTATGAGCAATTATGCCGATATAGTGCATCCCGCTTACCCCAGATCTTCCAAGAGAGAGAGCATCGAGTTTGCATGAGGAAGGACGAAGCGAGAGGCGTAAGGATGAAGGAGAGCGAAAGCAGGATTGCAACAAACCTGCAGTCATGAGTTAATAATCAATGGCAGCACCTGAGACGAGTTCAGCGGTAGGAGAAAAAAAGGTTTAACAATCAACTGGAACAATCAACTGTCAATTGTGTGTGGCAATCGACGGAGTCCCACTGAGGTCCTTTGAAGGTACGCAGGGCGACCCTCGCCTCGGATCGCGCTCGTTGCCGTCTTCCAGATGTTCGACGCAGCGTTCGTATCTCGGTTCCACAGCCTGGAACAAGTCGTACACCTGACCAGCCCGTGACGCAAGATTGTGTCGCTCCTGTAAGGTCGAGGGTTTTCGCATTCCCGGAACGTCTCGCACTTGCCCTGTTCGCACGCGCTGCATCTGCTGTTGGTGCGGAACTCATCAACCAGGTACACGTCGTGGCTCGCCTTCCGAAACATCGTCCTAAAGCCCTTGCCATTGACGGGCTCCTTGAACCTGCAGTGCTGCCTCTGGCTCCAATCCCCAATCGCGACGATCGTGTCTGCTCCGCTTCCAAACAGCTCCTCGAACCGCTTCAGGAGCCGAGCTTCCGTTATCTGGCGACGCATGTAGCCCCCCCAGCTTCAGCTTCCGGAAGATGTACTCGTTGTACACTCGTCTCAGACGCCTGTTCGCCTCGTTCTTTTTCTCTACGTAGGCTTTGAAGCTTGCAGTGCTGCTTGTAGAAGTCCTTGAGCGTATCCTCGATGATCTGCGTCTCGGCGCTTGGAGCCCTACCCATGGGAGTCACCTTGCAGAGCTATGGAGGTGGCTCCGTCGTGTTCTCCGTTCGCTTCAGTTGCAAACCCTGGACAAGTGCGCAGATGCGAGCAAATGGAGAACTTATACATGTACTTCTTTCTATTTTGAGATTCGCGAGTAGTAGCTTATCAAGCAAAACAAGTCTTCAAATGCTCGGTTGAGTTCCTTTTTTAACTGGCGTCAGCTGTTTGACTAACAGATGAGAC